>VDFB02165985.1:127126-158221 GCA_007258455.2 Sequoia sempervirens | reverse complement strand
TTAAAACAACAGTTAGCAAATTCTTTTGCTATGAAGGATTTGGGGGCAGCAAAACAAATCCTTGGTATGAAAATTTGTAGAGATAGAAAAAATAGAAAATTGTTTTTATTTCAAGCTAATTATGTTGAAAAGGTGTTGCAGAGATTTCATATGGAGAATGTAAAAGCTGTAAGCACACCTTTGCCTAGTCATGTTAAATTGACTAAGGATATGTGTCCAAAGACACAAGAGGAGGAAGAAAAAATGTCCAAGGTACCATATGCTTTAGCTGTAGGTAGTTTGATGTATGCCATGGTATGCACAAGACCAGATATTGTACATGTTGTAGGAGTTGTTAGCAGGTATTTGAGTCATCCCGGAGTTGAGCATTGGAATGCAGTAAAATAGATTCTCAGGTGCTTGAGAGGTACATCCAATAATTGTCTATGTTTTGGGGGCTCTAATACTGATTTAAAAGGATATGTTGACTTATATTTAGCTGGGGATATAGATACCAGGCGGAGTACCATAGGTTATGTATTTATAGTTGGTGGGACAACAGTGAGCTAGATTTCTCGACTGTAGAAGGTGGTTGCTTTATCCACCATAGAGGCGGAAAAGGAGATGATATGGCTACAACTTTTCATGGAGGAGTTGGGAAAACAACAGGCTAAAAATTACTTGTTTACAGACAGCTAGAGTGCTATACATCTTGCAAAGAATTCAGCCTTTCATTCTAAAACAAAACACATACAGTTGAGATATCATTTCATTCGGTCGGTGTTGGAGAATGGATAGGTCAAGCTAGACAAGATACATACAGATGTCAATCTAGCAGATATGTTTATGAAGGTAGTGACAAGGGAGAAGCTGAGCTCCTCTTCAGCTTTGGTTGGTCTTCAAGGTTGAATTCAAGTATAACAGAGTAGGAGGGTCCAATGTACTTATTTCCAATGGGAGCTGTATTTGCAGCAGTGTCATCCAGGATCAGTCTCCAAGTGGGAGATTGTGTTGGTATGGAGCTTGATCAGTCTCCAAGTGGGAGATTGTTGGTATGTGGCAACTGATCATGCTATACTGTATAGCCCATGGTATACTGTACACCCTAGCCCCTATCCTTCCTCTCGTCCGGGCCGTCGGCCCCGGGTAGGTTTGGGGCGGTACCGAGAAAATTTTCTTCCTACTTTTTCGCATGATCACCGAAAAAGGGAAAAATCAATGAAAAAGGAAAAATCTGATTTTGTAGAACCCTAAAATCTGGAAGCTTCTAAGCTTGTTAAAAAGGGGTTTGGATGGGTATTACTGTATGAGGAAAAACGCGATTATTCGCAAGATTGTAATAGGTTTTACACTGGATAATAAAAGTATTGGATGGCTACGGTTTGGTGGATGTAGCCCGGATTGGGTGAACCATGTTAAATTATCTGTGTTATGATTTATTTTGTGTGTGTTTTAGTTTCTCTGTTTATTATTTAAATCTGCATTTAATTGTTAGATATCTACCATCTCTAACCCTAACACAACCCAAGCAATAATGAGCTAAATCCAAGCTCTTCTGAACTACTATATAAATTTGTGATTGCAAGGAAAGTTTGCAATCAACGAGAAGCGGTACATGATAGCTCTCCCCCAATATCTTTATGATGCGTAAAGCCCTTATTGTAAGGGTTGAGAGACCTCTTGATGGAGTTTATCATTGTATCCCTCGAATTGGATGTCCTTACTACAACCCTTTGTTTAAAAGGCCAAAATCCTTAATACTTGTTGGTGCAAGGTCATTCTGAAGCCACCCAATATTTGTACTATTCAAAGTAGAAATATAATAAATCCTTAAGGTCTCTGAATCTTTAGGATTTTGAGATTTGATGGTCTCGAGAAGTGTGTGCTTTGGAGGGGAACCAGTGTCGCCAAATCTCTAACTATTTTCTTTGTCTCAGTGTTTGGAGAAATCCGAGTGGGGACTCAACAAAGTATAGCCATTTCTATCCTACAATTGTATAATTTGTGAGTTAGTTAAATACATTTCTTGGATCTCAAACTTTGAAACAAACATTCAACAAGTCATAAAAATTTCAAACCCTTTGGAAGAACAAATATCCTTGAAAATTCCAAATATTACTGCTTGTCCCTAGGTATTTTATCCTTAGAGGCTTCTAAATATTTGGGCCTATATTTCTAAATACTGCTTCTAAATACTATGCCTTTGATTCTTTGATTTTCACATAATGGACCTTGTGGAATGAAAAGGAGTTAAGACATAGGCATTCAGTTTGAAAGTTAAGCAAGAGGTGTTGATGTGGTAAAAATAATCCATTTAATCAAAATAAAAGACAATTGAACCCCACATGTGTGTTTGTTCTCATGATTTCCTGCAAAGTCAAAATCCCAAAGCCAAGGTCCATTAATTATCATAAGCGTCTTAGTCCAAAGGCTCTCAAGAAACACCTTTTAGCACTTCACAAAACTAGAGATAGGTTGGTGTACAACTTTTACAAACGTGCTTCAAAGGACAATCCAAACTTGTATTCATTCTATTATTGTCAAAATCTGGGTCTCTTCCAATGTTTTGAATTTCTCACATAGAGTTGAAATTTTTAGAGGTATAACATGTTCTTCAAAACCTTGGTCTTGTAAACAAAGTTTCTCTAGGTTCATCTAGGATCAAAATCAACACTTTCATTTGTCACCATCATCAATCAAATCCCATCTCACAAACAACTTTTACAACTTTGGAAAAATCATTCATGCTAGACTTTTGGTAAATCCTTCAATCAAAATCAAAATCACTTCATTTGGCTAGGTGTGTGTAGATGAATCCTTCTTCACACATTTAGTTAAATTATCACCCTCTTTGGACAAGTTTACCCCAAGATAACATCTAACATCTTGGGATTTACAAGTCCATTATCAAAATCAAACCAAATCCAAATCCAAAACCAAAAAAATCCTAAAGTCTAGTATTCCTCTGAGGTTCTAAATAGTTCAAACATTCATATCATGCACCCTTCATTTGTCACATCATCATCATTTGATCCTTAAATCATCCTCAAATTTCTTTTTGTACCTAAAGTTTAGATCAACCTAAGGAGTTAGAGGTTTACCTCCTATATTCCTAAAAGTTGGTCACAATTTTATGGTCCAAACAAGATCACAACACAAGAAGATCATGGAGCAAAACAAAGAAACATCCACTTCAAGTGATTTGGGCCAAATTGCATCGAAATTCAACCATAGGGAATCCATCAGCCCTCCACTTAACTCCCCTCAACTACCACAAGATCTTCAAGAGGGAGGTTGCCAAGTGGAGGATGTCACCAACAAATTCCAAGGGATGACCCAATACGAAATAATTGAATTAATCCAAAATCCTGAAACACACAAGATTATCAACACGGTCATGAGGCTCAATCCCACACAATAAATGTTGGCATTAGCAAAGGAAGGGGATAAACTCCCTTCCGATTTTGATGTGAGAACTATTGTTGAACAAACTCTTGGGAACATGTCACCAATATCATTCACACCTTCATTCCCAAGCATCGTCCAACCCATCATACAACCAACATCATCTCATGCTCCAAGTCAACCCAAGATCACCAAGGGAAGCTCATTACTCCAAGCCCTTCAAGGGAATCCACTTGTTAACAATCAAAACTTAGAGGCTAACAAAATCTTGGGTATGCCTAACACTGTCCCACAAGATCCAAAACATCCCTATGTGCCACTCATTTTCCATGATACAACTCCACCTTTTCTGCAATACCAACATACCCTCTTAATATGCAAGACTCTCTCCCCATGATATCACAAGGACAAGTGGATTTATTTGGACAAGGGGCTACTTTCAATGCTTCCATCCCACAAGGGAACACACCACCAATCTTCCAATCCTTACCTCTTTTAACATCAACATCCACACCAATCCAAGGTATAGGGAAACTCCCTTTATCCAACATACCAATCCAAAACCAATCAAATCAAACCAATCCCTCAATCACAAATCAAATCAGCACGCCAATCATACCAAATCCTCTGAGCTTGCCACTGATATCACAACACCAAGTGGGACCAATCCAAACATCTCAACCAATCATCATATCATCTACAACACCTCAAACATCCCAAAACATGGTCTCCCAAGGACCTAGCACATCAATCATACCATCTACCACAAAACCCCTTGTCATCACTCAACAAACACCTAAACAACCACCCCAACAATATCTCATCACATCATCTCACACCATCCCACAAAATCCCCCACCTCCACCACTGAATCCCAATACAACAAATCAATACAGTATCACCTTGCAAGTAGCCCAACAAGCATACTAAAAGGCACTTCAACAATTCCAAACTCAACAAACTGCACAACAAGTCGCACAACAAGCTACCTAAGAACAAGCACAAGCACAAGCCTTGCTACAACAACAATAAGCCACACAAGTTGCTCAAGCTGCACAACAAGCTCAAGCACAAGCACAAGCACAAGCTCAAGCACAGGTGCAAGCTCAATACCAAGCGCAACAAGCCCAAGCACAAGCCATGTTACATCAACAAGATTATCAACAAGCCTTGCAACAATACCAAGCACAAAAACAAGCATTGTTGGCACAAAAACAACAACAACAACAACAAGACCAACAACAAGCATTGTTGGCACAACAACAACTATAGGAATACCAACAAGCATTTCTTGCACAACAAAACTTACAACAACCTCTCACAAACATGCAACAAAATGCCTTGAACACAAACACACAAACCACCCCATCTTTCATCCAACCAAGCATACCACCCCAAAACACATACATCCCACCACCTGATCCTCAAAATGATTTTTCCACACAAGTTAAATTTCTCTCGCAACAAATGTTGGACATACAATTAGGAAAGACAAAAAAATCACACACAAGGGGATTTGTGTCCCTATCCATTTGACATAAGCATTGAAATGGTTCGATTTCCTCTAGGCTTCAAGATATCGAAATTCAATAAATATTGTGGAAATGGAAATCCTAAAGATCATATCAAGGAATTCCATGTACACTATATGGAAGTTGCATATGGCAATTCTTATCTGATGTGACTCTTCCCTTGAAGTTTGGCTGGTCCAACAATGGAATGGCTCTCTCGCCTTCCCCCATGAATTAAAAAGTTTCAAGAAATTGTGGACTTGTTCATCCAAAATTATTCATTTAATTTGGGCATGGAAGTGAGCCTAGAAGAATTATCTAGCCTAAAACAAGCCAAAGGAGAAACGTTAGTAGCTTTCTTGCAACAATGGAGATCCAAGGCCAGCAAGAGAAAATGCTCTATGTCAGAAGAACAACAAATCCTGACTATCATCTCCAGCCTTAGAGGGACCTTGTCCTTTCATTTGAAAATGCAATGTATTATAACATACGACCAACTGATACCCAAAGTGCTCAAGATTGAAAGAGCCCTTATAGCGCAAGGGGGCACACCCACATACCAAGACAATTGACCACCAACTAGTTACAATGACAAACCTCACGCGTGGGCCAAGAACAAAAATGTTACTAATGATGGTGTCATTGATGCCAAAGTTGTTATTAGTGCCCTGAGGCAAAACACACAACAACAAACATACCACCAACCACAAATCAACCCATCATCTCAACAACAACCCAACAATCAAATTGTCAACATAAATGCTCAAGGGGGACCACCCCCAAAGAACAAATATCCCCCTAAATGAAAATACACACCACTTGGGGAACCAATCAAATTTGTCATGCAACAACTGGTGCAAGGAAATCTCATCAAAAATCTTGTTTATGAAAATTACCAAGAGCCTCAAGTTAAACGACCATGGTATAACGAGAAGCACCTTTGTGACTTTCAAAAAAAAAAGGGACACATGACAACCAGTTGTATGAGACTCAAGAATCTGATCCAAGATCACATTGATGATAAGACCATAACCATTGAACAACTAGCCGAGAATCAAGATCATAAGATATACATGAATTTGATGCTGGATCATAATAAAGGAAACAACAATGGTAAAGGAAAGAGTTACAACAATGTGAACCATATCTATGACCATGTTGTTGCATCCTTGGATGAATGGGTAACAATTGTCAATATCAAAGGACCTAAAGCTGAGTGTGGGGTCACCACACATGGCGGTAGAATCTCCATCCCATGACCTTCACCACCACCCAAAGCACCCATTGCCAATCTGAAATCAATCCCTAATGGTTACAATGTCCTAGATCAACTAAAAAAGACCCCTGCCAAATCTCCATCATGGAGTTGCTAAAAATCTCGCCTACATATAGGTAAATCCTAGAAAAGGAATTAGTTGCATCTTTTGTCCCCATGGATCTTGATGCAGACTAGTTCCAAGCAATGATCAGACATATCACTACACCACATCTCCTCACATTCTCTGAGCATGATCTCTCAACCCAACCATCTCATAACCGCACACTCCATCTTGAAGTTATAGTCCACAAGAATAAAGTCAAATGAGTCTTGGTGGATGGAGGTGTGGGTTTGAATATTTGTACTTTATAGTTAATAAAGAATATGGGATTCTCAGAAGATGTCATTGAAAAAGGTAAGGGTATCAGTATTAGGGCTTATGATGATCAAGAACGGGTGTCTTAAGGCACCATTCAACTCCCTATCCAAGTAGGGCTAGTAATAATGGAGACCACTTGCCAGGTCCTAGACCTTGAAATCCTATACAATATCCTCCAAGGGTGCCCATGGATCCATAGGATGAAAGCTGTTGCATCTACGTTCCATCAATGTGTCAAATTCCCTTATCAGAATCAAGAAGTCACAATCCATGGTGATCCCAAACAGTTCTATTATTGCAAAAATTTGGAGGCCAAGTATTACAAGATCCCTCATGTCCCAAAAAATGATGAGGGACCCACATCCCTTTATTTTGACCCATCTACCCTAGCCTCCACTTCTAAGACAAAGAAACCTTCCATTCAAAACATCCTAGAGGTTAAGGTTATTATCCAAGATAATGGGTGTGGAGACTATAAAATGAAAAAGAGTGCCTTTGTGGTAGGAGAGTTACCTCAATCTCCTAGATCTCATGGGAAACCACAACCAATTGATGCAACATCTCAGACCTTCAAAGTAGAACCCTCCACATTCAAAAGGTGGGGAGATCTAAGCTAGGATGTGGTAGATGAGAAAGATGTATCAAGTTTGTTATATCAAGATGAAAGCCCTGTACCTAATCTTCCCATGGAAGATGATAACAAAGGGCTAGAACTAATGTTTAACTTGGCTTATAACAAAAATGAGAAGCTCAGGCAAAATGACAATGGCCTATTAGAACCTATCATTCTTGAGAAGTTCCTAAAGAATCTTGGCCTTGTATGTACCCCTACGAAGCTAACCATACTTGGAAAGGGTGCTATTGTTAAAATAGTCAAAGCTTCCCTATCGGTACCCGTATCGATTAGTTATCCTTTGAGGATCCCCTCTCTAACTTTCCCATGTTATTTGAGGACTCCTCCCTTTTTATGATCACCACCATGTCTTTTGAGTCAAGTAACCAAACCACTAAGCTAAATCTTGTTTATCCCCAACTAATAGACTGTGACCGATGAGGACCACCGATCTTAGACACATTTGAAAACAATGAGGCTCTCTCAGAATTCATGGGACTAAGGGGTAATCTATAGTATGGAGACCACAAAGCATGTTTTGATATTTAGTTGGAAACACATGCATACTATAGGGAAACGATTGAATCTCCTAGTCGCAAAATATAATTTATCTAAGAGTAATGTCTAGGTCTTTAAGTGAAAACCACACTGTGACACTTTTTGACCTAAAAAATAGTGAAAAGAAAGGACGTATCTGATGGTGAAAACCTCTCTGAGGTGCCAAAGGATGAGGGATTCAATCTTCCCCTTAGTGCCATCCATCAAGAAAAATCAGTAGTTTTGGCAAAAAAATGCAACCCAGTCAATCTAGGAACTGAAGAGACACCACACATCACTTTCTATGCAGAGTCACTTTTGACCGAGGAGCAAGAAAATCTAGCTGCATTTCTAAAAGAAAGGAAAGTGAATTTTGTGTGGACATACGCTGACATGCCATGCCTTGATCCAGAGGTAGTGGTCCATCATCTATCCATCTATCGAGAGGTGAAACTAGTAAGACAAAAATTGAGAAATATGCATCCACAAATCACATTATTGGTCAAACTTGAGCTATAGAAACTACTTGACGTTGGCTTCATATGACCCATTGACTATCCTGAATGGGTTTCCAACCTTGTATCTATTTCTAAGCTCATTGGGGGTGTGTGTATGAAAATATGTCAATTATAAATGAATTCAAACACATATCAATAAAACATTAGATCGAAGAAACTAAAAGGAAAACATAATAAACAAATTGTAAATGGCAGCTTCCTCGAAGTTGTCTTATTTCTCTCTATCTCCAGCATTTTGTTGTTTCCAGTTGCTCTTAGACTCAGCAGATCAAGCTCAACAAAATGGACAACTGAAGAATGAGATATAAATGAAATGCATACTATGCTACATGCAAGATTATGCTAAGATACAAATATTACTGAAATGCTAAAATGCAAGAATGCAAGCGTAATTGCGTATATGTTCGTGTGTTTGTCATGTGTTGTAACCAATGTTTGGATTTGCACCTGTATTTATAGAATTTTTCGAGGATTATGATTGGCTAAATTGACCAACAACTGTGATAATTCCTGATAGATCAAACGGTCGAAGATGGATGAGACTAAAGAGAAAAATAGAAGAAAATGAGTAAAGCGAGATTTTTCCATTTTCATGGAAGAGATAAGGTGAGATGATTTAAAAATCATCTTTTTTTAGAAGAAAAATGGAAAGATTCTCTGATAAGATAAATAATGAATTATCTAATTCAATTATTTATTTATGAGTTCATGTTGATTTTTCTTAACTAAATAAATATTTAATTAAGATTTTGAGGAAATCAGAAGATTTCATAATTAAATGAAATATCTAATTATGATTTGAAGAAAGCAGAAGATCTTTAATTAAATAAAATATTTAATTAAATTTGAAGGAATGACATGTGTTACGAGATTAATTAAATAAAAGTATTTAATTAATTAGAGAAAAGTTTAAAATAGAAAGAGATATTTAATTAAATTTAAGAGATGATAATTAACTTAAATAAATAAAATGTATTTATTTAATTTAATCAAGTAGATATGTGAAATAATCAAATAAAATGAATTTATTTAATTATGGTGGGATAATAATGAATGAATAATGTAATTAAATTAATTAAATTTAATTACCTGTAGAAGACTTTAGAGGAATTAATTGAATAATAAATATTTAATTAAATGACAGGATTATTTAGACATGACCAATTTTATGCACATACATTTTGCCCCTCTTTGAAGTGATGTGTCAAACATATTGCTTCAAAGAAAATAATATTATTTTGCCCCTAATATGTTTTTGATGCTGATCTGATGATGCCCCCTCGGGAGGTAAATCACAGAGGATGATGTTCTGCTGGTGAGTTAGTGATTTAGCTCCTGATAAGTGATGTAAAAGATGCCCCAAGTGAAAAATATAAAGTGAAAAGAATAAAATGCCACCAAAAACCCACCTTAAATGACCTATATAAGGTAAAAGGGGTGAAAGTGGAAGTCATTTTCACTCTTTTGCTATAGTGATTTGGATGCTCTGATAGTGACATAGTGAGATGCCGATCCCATTTCACACACATAAATTCGAGTGAGCCCATTGATTTCAGAGACCAGCCGCGTATGGACCACCAGTGATTCGATTAAATTCTTTATGCTTTGAAATTTTGTGATTTTGATCAAATTTTTTATGTTTTTCACACGGTTTAAGGCTTTAAAAATGTCATTTTAGCGCATACGATAGTCTGTTTTAGCGGATTTGTGAAATTTTCTATAGCGCATATAGGGTGTTCTTTAGCACATATAGGTGAGGGTTTAGTGTTTTTAAGGTGCAAAACTGCGCATATGGGGTTTTAGCGCTTTTGAGGTAAACTATAGCGCTTATGCGTTTTAGCGCATGTGAGGCGCAGATTAGCACATATGGGAAATTACTGACAGAATGGCATTGTGATGAAAAATGATGGTCGACATTGCTTCCTTGGTCTATAGATAGAGAAATTAGTTGTGCCATCGTGCTGATATGGATAGAAATGATAGAACATCTGATGATTAACTGATAACTTTGCTTTTCTGAATAGAAAGAAAAGAGTAGATAACTGATAACTTTGTGTCCCAAAAAATGAAAAACAAAGAGTAGATGGATGGATTGATTGTCTGATAACTTTGCTTCTCATAGATGAAAAACAAAGAGTAAATGAATGGACTAATTTTCTGATAACATTGCTTCATATGAATGAAAAACAAAGAGTATATGCTTGATATGACTACTGATAAATTTGTTTTTTGTGATAGAAATCAAATAGTAAATGATGATAGAGTAGCTTGATTTGATATGCGGATAGATAGATGTAGCAATGAATTGCATTATTTGATTGATTGTATGATATGGGTCACTAATATGGGTCACTGATATGGGTCACTTGATATGGGTCACTTGATATGGGTCACTTGATATGAGTCTGATTAATTGTCCTTGTGATGACAAAAAAAAAGGCAGTTTTTGATAACCTTCAGAGTAGAGAATGGTTCCCATCATGTTGGGATCAGATAGGAGAGTTGACTCCAGCAGAGGTACAGTGGATAGGTGACTGTGGGTTGGGATCCTTGTTGACTATCCCATGAGGGATTCGAGTCAATAGGGGACTGTTGACTGCCTTGGCAGAGAGGTGGCATTCAGATCATAACACCTTTCATTTGCCGATTGGTGAGATGACCGTGACACTAGAGGATGTGTACAAGATTCTAGGGATTCCTGTGGTAGGTGCCCTTGTGGTTTATGACCCCAAGGAGATAGGGGGACGGAGGCACTAAGGAGGATCTGTGGTGATATGGCGATAGCCAGATATTGGGTGTCATGGGTGGATTTCAGTAGATATCCAACTCTAGTTGCTGTGTTGGTGGCATTCATTGGAGGCTTCCTTTGATCGGATCATCGGTCGAAGGGATTCTCAGTTGGATGGGGTAGGATGCCGGAGTGGATGGTGATGCATCCACGGAGATATGATTGGGGGAGCTTCATTTTGGCCCACTTGTATCATGATCTACATTAGGTGGTGTATCGAGGGTCGATGAGTTTGGCCAGTGGTGTGACGCTGCTTTAGATCTAGGCTTGGGAGCATATTGCGATTATGAGACCAGAGTGTGCTAGAGCTAGGCCACCAGGCAAGCCATATGTATATGCTTATTCAAGTGCACTTGTACAGCCCAAGTTGGGCAAGTTGGAGTACTGGCGGTGTGTGCTAGATGATGTGGATTTAGTGATATGGAGGTCGTACATAGATTGCGAGCCGTGGGATACCGATCACCTAGAGATGTCATTTGTCTACATGCCCCGATATCTGATAGGGAAGACCCCATTTATCATTAAGAGTTTTTTGGCTTTGCGAGTTCAGAGGTAGTACGGGTATACACAGGGGATGCCACAGGGCGTTGCTCATTATGGGCAGCGCAAGGATGATCCTAGATGGGGACGATGTATTACCTACTAGGTGGCCTATACAGAGTATTCTAGCTTATAGTCTGAGGTATGGCAATACAGGCCAGAGGTGGTAGACACCGAGATGTCGTATGAGTACTTGGTGTACTTTCACACACATCAATTTCCACGGTTCACATGCCTCGATGAGCCAGGGCCTATTGCAGTAGTATATCAGCCAGGGGAGGAGAGACAGGAGGAGGTGGCGGGTGGAGAGCAGGTGGTAGGAGGAGGAGAGGAGGAGAAGGAGAGTGGAGATGAGGAGGAGAGTGGCAGGGATGAGGAGGAGGGTGGTAGAGATGATGAAAGCTCAGATGGTGGGGATGATGGGGGAGATGATGGAGGGGAGGCTGAGAGAGCAGTGAGGTAGCGGTTTGACAGTCTAGTCAGTGCTTAGATTGTACAGTGGCCCAGATCTAGTGGCAGACCATGGATTGTTATCAGGGTGTCCTCTTCTTCACAGCAGACATAGATAGCCACTCTGCAGGCCTAGGTGTAGACTATTTAGGGTCAGCTAGGTCAGGCACAGAGTATGATAGCTCAATTATAAGCACAGCTAACACAGGCTCAGGATTAGGCTCAGGCTCCAGCTCCGACACAGGTATCTCAGCCTGCCCCAGACCCATAGATAGCCCAGCTAATCACAAAGAGATGCTTTGAGACAGAGGGCAGTGGAGGTCGAGGGCATTGCTCAGAGGCTCATGGGTACTGTAGAGAGTGCATCCTTGCAGGAGGCGATTGCAGTGGGTATGGAGGTGGCAAGGGAGGCAGAGTACTATCGTGTCAGATGAGTTATGTCCTCCCAAGTGCAGAGAGCCATTTCCCAATCTCGCAGCAGGACTAGGAGCAGATCACAGACACTTATGCAGAGCATGGGAGTTACTGGGCCTCGATGAGATCCAGACGTAGGTACCAGTGGTAGGCCACCTCCTTCCGGACTAGCTCCATCAGGGGCATCGACCAGCTAGTCTTGTGATGTATATCATTTTTGGAGCATGTATATGCCATTTTTTGATCATATCCTATGTATCTCTCTTTGAACTTTGCAGTTTCATTGGACATTTGGACATTTGTATCATTTTTTATGAGTGATGATATGTAGCGGCGATGATTGTTTTGATGATGTGATGTGCATTTATGAGATGATTTATGTGATGTCTATCATGATTTTTTTTAATTATGTGATATGCATTTATTTCTATATGTTATGGATTATGGTATGCATTTTAATGATTTGATGACTAATGTGATATGTAGGATGATTTGGTATGATGTATGTATGATGATGAAAAATGATTGATGATACATACTAATGATGTTATGCAGGTGGATGACTTATGATGCGAATATGTCATGAGATTTTTGATATATATATGAAAAATGTTGTGTGAAAAATGATATGGAAATGCATGTATGTAATGTTTGTTTTTGGATTTGCAAATGCAAGTAAATAAGGATAATATGACAGAAAATGAATGTTGTGTTTATGATATGCGTTATGAATTTGTAATATGAATGGATATGAAAATGATAGGATGAGATAAATATAATGTGACAACTAATATGAAATGAAATGATTAGTAATAATGTGATGTATGATAAGATGATAAATGATATGTGATGTAATGTAGATGAAATGCAATGATAATATGAAATGAAATGATATGAAATGATAAATGATGATACAAAATAATGATGGTATATGACATGAAAGGATAATGAAATGATAAATGATATGATAATGGAAAATGATATGAAATGATAACGAAATGATAATGGAAAATGATATAAAATGATAATGAAATGATAATGGTAAAAGATAATGAAATGATAATACGAAATGATAAATGATAATGTATATGGAAAATGACACAAAAATGATAAATGATATGAAATGATAAATGATAATGTATATGAAAAATGAAAAATGAGATGAAATGATAATAAAATGATGACGAGATGATAATGGAAAATGATATGAAATGATAATGAAATGATAACGAAATGATAATGGAAAATGATATGAAATGATAATGACATGATAAATGAGATGATAATGATAATATGAAATGATAACGAAATGATAATGGAAAATGATATGAAATGATAAATGATAAATGAGATGAAATGATGACGAGATGATAATGGAAAATGATATGAAATGATAATAAAGATGAAAGGTGAAACAAATATCTGAATGTCCTCCACAAATAGTTCAAAGAGACACGACAACCGTTGATGTTTTTGTTAGTCCGTTCGAAAAAAACTCTGATGCAAATCCAGTATGCAAATATGCACAATGACCTAAAATGAAATGCAATGAAATGAAACAAAACCATTTGTTGAGCTTGTTGTTATTTTTCTTGAATCATCATAGAGTAGTTTAAAATGTTGGAAGTATGTACAAGCATCAGAGGGTAAATTAGCACCAATGATGACCTGAGTACAACTTTCATGATTTTTGATATAGCAAGTAAACACAAGCATCAAGGTATAATTAAACCGAGATGACCTAAGCATTTCTTGTATAAACAGACAAAGATTAACCACCTTCTGATGCAAATGTGGAACTGTCGTCAATGAGATTGCTTTGGAAATCATGTCTCATGACATATTTGCAACAGATGGATAGTTAACCTCAAGACAACAGACAAAGAAAAATCATTCTCCTTCCTCGCTACTCTAGTTCAGTACATCATCAAGTGTGCTCTAGAGAGATGATATCAAAAATTAAACAACCATTATTCAAAATTTAGTACTGCTATGCCAATCATTATTTAGATTTTAGATCATCTAGATATGAATCATGATATGGTACTTAGCTGAAAATTGTTGTGTTTGGGATCAAGGATGTGCATAGTTGTGCATAAGGTTTTGTTGTTTGTTTCGTTCGTAAGATTGGATTTGATGTCATTGTCTAGCTGTTTCGGTAAAACCTAAAAGTTGATTGTCCTCAGTATGTCAACGTTTTCCCCCAGTATTGACACAACTTATTGAAATGAAAATGTACAATAGTCAAGCCATGGTAGGACATTATCACTCTAGGAAAATGACAACATGATGCTAGTATGATCCTAAGATGATGGAAAGGTGCATGCAAAAGAAGGCTGATAAGCCAAGTGCAGAATATGAACTAATAGATGGAGAGCTACAAATAGCGTCTGCTTGCCAGATTTTCACTATTTTGTTTTATTGCATTTTTCTTATCAATAGACTGCCTGTTGCCAGGTTTTCACCCTATGACTTTTTTTTTTGTCACTACCGAGATGCCTGTTTGCTAGGTTTTCACCAGGGTAACCATTTTTTCAAGACATTTTTGTTGTTTTTGAATTTCTTTAGGATCTTTTCTATTGTTTTTGGATTTTTTCAGGACCTTTTCTACTGTTTTTGGATTTTTTCAGGACCTTTTCTGCTATTTTTGGATTTTTTTCAGGACCTTTTCTACGTTTTGTATTTCTTCAGACATTTTTTGATGATGCTAACTGTTTCAGACGTAATACTTCTTCAGGTGCATGATGTTGATGGGTTCATCAAATAGATCCCCTTATGGCATTGACAACTTGTATGCTCCTGAATCGTAGACTGCGATAACCACATAAGGACCTAGCCAATTTGGTTCAAACTTGCCTTTCTTTTCTCTGTCTTGCTGGTTTTGTGGATTTTATTTCAGGACTAGATCACCAACTTGAAAAGTACGCAGCTTGACTCTGTGATTATAGCCACGAGACATCATCTGTTGATATGCTTTCAAATGATCAGCTGCTCTTTGTCTCTTTTCATCTAGGAGTTCGAGCTCTTGTAGTCGGGAAACTCTATATTCATCATCTATTGTGAGGTCTTTCAACGATACTCTGATTGATGGGATTTCAAATTCTAGAGGTAGGATGGCTTCTGCTCCATAGACAAGAGAAAATGGAGTAGCTCCTGTTGGCGTGCGAACACTGGTTCTGTAAGCCCATAAGGCAGGATTGAGTTGAACATGCCAATATTTCCCTGAATCATTTACACTCTTCTTCAAAATTTTTGATACTGTTTTATTTGAGGCCTCTGCTTGGTCATTCCCTTGTGGATAGTAGGGTGTAGAATATCTGTGTTGAATATGAAATCTCTCACAAAGTTCATCAACATCCTGATTCTTGAATGGTCATCCATTATCAGTAATAATGGAGTTGGGAATGCCATACCGATAGATAATATAGTTTAGTATGAACGCTGATATTTGTTTGCCAATAACTTTAGTGAGAGGTATTGCCTCAATCCACTTGGTAAAATATTCTATAGCTATGATGATGAACTTATGCTCGTTCGATGAGGAAGGATGAATCTTGCCTACCAGATCTAACCCCCATTGAGAGAATGGCTAGGTTGGCGTAAATGGTTGAAGTTCCTGTGCAGGAGAATGAATAAGATTCCCATGAATCTGGCATTTTGAGCACATTTTCACAAAAGTGAATGATTCCCTCTCCATTGTAGGCCAGTAGTAACCCATTCTAATAATTTTTTTGGATAAGGTTAGTCCACTCAAATGAGTACCACAGATGCCACCATGAACTTCTTATAAAGCTTTGTCAGATTCATCACGTTCAAGACATCGAAGTAACGTACCATCAAGACCATGGTGATAAAGGGTGTCGGCGATAAGGGTATAGTGAGAGGTTTAACAAATAAAATTTCATTTTTGGTTACGGGATAGATCAGGTGGTAAGATATCGTCTTTTAAGTAAGCATAGATTTTTCCATACCACAGTGAATTGGATCCCACCAAGTGGCAAATGATTTGGCTTTCAGGCATGTCATAGGTAGGTGTAAATGATTGTTCCACCAGAAATTCATAGCGAGTCTAATTTTTTGGGAGTTGTAACAATGATGCGATCATATCCATGGCATCAGCTGCTCTGTTATTAAGCCTTGGAATTTGTGTGAATTGGATGTTCACAAAATACTTCTTGAAGTCATCCACCATCTCTTTATATGGCAACAGTTTATCATCCTTGGTCTGATAGTCATCATTAATCTGATTAATGACTAACTACGAGTCACCATACACTTGTAGTTCTGTAATCCTCCATTCCAATGCTATTTTAACTCCAGTGATTAATGCTTCATATTCGGCTATGTTGTTGGTGCATGGAAACATTAGCCTATATGATCGAGGAATGGTGTGTCCTTGAGGGGTGACAAAAAGTATGCCTGCCCCCGATCCATGTTGAGTAAAAGAGCCATCGAAATATAAGGACCATGTTTGTTTAGATTCTGTAGTAAAGACATCATCATCTGGAAATTCTATGTGTAGAGGGTGGTCTGCTTGTAGGGGTGCTTTAGCTAGTTGATCAGTGATAACTTGTCCTTTAATTGCCTTGCGATCAACATAATGGATGTCAAACTCATTCAAAATCATTACCCATTTTGCTAGTCTCCCTGTCAATGATGCTTTGCTTAACAGACACTTTAGTGGATCAATCTTTGAAACAAGATTGATTGTATGTGTTAACATGTAATGTCAAAATTTCTGTGAAGCAAAGACTACTGCTAGACAAGCCTTCTCGATGGAAGTGTAGTTGATTTCATGGCTTGTTAGTGTTCTGCTAATATAATTAATTGCACGTTCCTTCCCTGTATGGTCTTCTTGTGCTAGCAATGC
Source organism: Sequoia sempervirens (assembly GCA_007258455.2). NCBI lineage: Eukaryota > Viridiplantae > Streptophyta > Pinopsida > Cupressales > Cupressaceae > Sequoia > Sequoia sempervirens. The sequence goes on along the minus strand of VDFB02165985.1, from coordinate 140,959 downwards.
ACCCAAGGATGTTTTTGTTGCGGCTATATACAAAATCAACGGCTTGTCTGGATTTGGTGGTACTAGGACTGGTGGAGTCATTAAGTACTATTTGATTTGTTGAAAATCCAGTTCACACTTGTCATCCCATTTGAAAGGAACATTTTTATGCAATAGATGTGTGAAAGGTAGACTTTTTTTGGCCAGTTGTGCAACGAACCTCCGTATAGATTGAAGTCGTCTCTGCAATAATCTCAATTGACTGATGTTCCTTGGTGGAGGCATTTCCATAATCGCATGTATTTTAGTAGGATCTACTTCAATTCCTTTTTCTGAAACAATGTACCCCAAGATTTTTCCAGATTTGACCCCAAAAATGCATTTCTTGGGATTGAGGTGAACTTTGAATTTCTCCAATCTTGCAAATATTTTAGACAATATTTCCAGATGTCCTTCTCTGGTGTATGATTTTTCCAATATGTCATCTACATAATCTTCCATGAATGTGTCCATTATGTCATGAAATATTGTAGTCACGACTCTTTGATAAGTAGCCCCAACATTCTTTAGACCAAAAGGCATGACATTCCAACAATAAGTTCCCCATGGGCATGTAAAAGTTGTTTTCTCCTAGTCTTCAGGTGCAATCTTGATTTGGTTGTAACCAGAAAAAAAATCCATTAATGAATACATGGCATGACTAGTTATCAGATCGACTATAGTGTCGATGTTTGGAAGTGGGAAATCATCCTTAGGACATGCTTTATTAAGATCTCTAAAATCTGTGCATATTCTGACACTTTTATCTGGTTTGGATATAGGAACAATGTTAGAGATCCATTCTGAGTAGTCGATTGATCTTATGAAGCCCACATCAAGGAGTTTTCTCAGTTCTTCTTTAACCAACAATGCAACATGGGGGTGCATTTTTATGAGTTTTTGTTTTACAGGCTTAACCCCTGGTTTTATAGACAAGTGATGCATGATAAGATTAGGATCAAGACCTGGCATGTCCGCATAAGACCAAGCAAAGTTGACTTGATTTTCCCTTAGAAATTCCATGAACTCTGGTACTTCTTTCTCTGTCATTGACGCAACTAACTGTAAAATCCTTGGTTTGTCTAAAGTTTCAAGGTTGACTGCATTTGTAGGCTCAATCAAAATAGGCGATCGCTCATGGTAGTGCTTTGGGAGAGTGTCAAGATTCCCATCGTCTGGTGCCTTAAAAAGGTTTTCACCATCGGATACGCTCTTTATTTTATCTTTTGTTTGATCTAATACTGCCAGATTCTGGTTTTCACCATTAGATCTTTATTTTTTATTTTTTCTTTTGCAGTTGTGAGAATTGACACTCTCCTGATCGAAGAATTGATTTTGAAAATCGCTAGTGGAACAATCATTTACGTCTTCTGCGGAAAGGAAGTTTATAGTAGCTTCATCACTTGGAAACATAGGTCTATCGATAGGTTCAGCTGAATCCCAATCAATGAGATCAGGATAAATCAAAGGTATCGGGTCATCGGGTTGCATGCGGTTATGGTTATGGTCATAACGAAGTTGATCGTAGGATCCAAGGTATGAGGTGGATCAATGATGATACCGTTCTCGCGATAGTCTTGTTCATTTAAATCTAACTCAACATCACTAGAATCATAGTTACTTTGTAGTTCAGATTCTTGTGGTTGTGACCCTGACCCTTCACCTTCAATTAGAGTAGGGGTATACTTGTGTATCACATCAATCTTTTTATCCCTCCATAACTCATTATTGTAAATGGTATCCCATTCATATTCAGCAGAGTCTATGTCATTGTTATTATCCACAAAGTTCTGAACTGTTGCTAAACATGCTTCTCGTGAATCTGAACCTTCTTGCAATGTGAAGACAGTGCCATGTAGTTGTTTGGATGTTTGTCTTTTGAGGTAGTATCATAACCTAATCTGGTTTTCTCTTTTGTAGCAAGTCCTGGAGGATTAATAGGTTCAACTACTCCTTTTCTTTTCCAGATGGGACCCTTATCATAGCCCATCTTCTACATGATAGAATACCCTTTTCCATATTTCTCTGTTGGTAATTTGACATTAAAAATTGCTTCATCTTCATCTTTATAGAGCCAGTTTAGAATTTCCCTATCCTCAGGATCTTCCATGGGGAATTTTTCTTTCATGAATTGTCCATTAAACTTTGTAATTGGCTCTGTTGGTGGTTGTGTTGACGTCGATGCTACTGATATTTGATGTTGTGTGATGGAAGGTTGTCCATGTGACCGAGGAGATGTGGATAAATTAGCGAGACAGAGAGAGTATTCTCCGACTCCACTTCTTTAAATTTCAATTTCTTGTCAAAACTATTGGCTAATTGACTGATTTGCGTGTCAATCTTTAGAGAAGTACTAGCATGAGCTTCTCGATTGTTAGGAATGAAAGTATCTTGACTGGTTTTGATATTAGCACAAGTCTGAATATTTGAATTGTTAGCTGATATCATGATTTCCTGTGCATCATAAGGAAATTTAAGAAATTGATGATATGTAGATGGGACAACTTGCATTTCGTGGATCCAAGGATGACCCAACAAGATGTTGTAAGCAAGATCACGATCTAATACTTGACAGAAAGTATTTTTGATTACAGGTCCTACTCTGATTGACAACATTATTAGACCCTTGGATGCTCTTTCTTCATCATCGTAGGCTTTTATGGTAATCTTTCTTCTGAAATCAATGGAGTCCTCAGAAAATCCCAAAGCCTTGACCAACTTCATAGTACATATGTTCAAACCAGCGCCTCCATCTATTAGAACTCGTCTGACACAAAACTTGTGAACCATGACCTCTAAATATAATGATGAATTATGAGGATGAGTTATGGAAACATCATCTTTCTCAGAGAATGAAAGGCATGTGGGTGAGGACAAGTGTCCTACCATAGCTTGAAATTGGTCCACATCCAAATCAGTGGATATAGTCGTTTCAAAGAGGGATTTTTTGAGAATTTCTTTATGTGCTGGGGAAATCTTCAAGAGTTCTAAAATAGAAATTTGAGTAGGAGTTTTCTGAAGTTGGTTGACTAAATCATATTGATGTTGAGGTGTAGGTTTAGTGGATTTTGAGGAGGCACCCTTTAAGATAACTTTAGCTTGTGCCCTTCTTGTTGCGTTGACCTCTCGATACTCCATCTTTTCCTTGACTTTTATAACATTGATCCGCTCGTCATCAGTGTAGATATGATTAATTATCGGATCCTCAATATGATTCACATTTTTTTCAGAAGACTCACCTTTTTGATAGTTAGGCAAAGGATTGCGAAAAGCTTGGTGGTCTTCATTTGATTTTTGATGTCTTCTATTGTGATGATGTCATTGTTGATTAAGTCTTGAATAGTATTCTTCAAGGCTTGATAGTTATTTGTGCGATGACCTTTGCACCGATGGTAGTCACAATAGTATGCCTCATTCCATGATGGAGGCTTCACGCTGGGTTCATAGTTTCGCTGAGGTGGCAAGGTAATGACATTTTTGGCCATCAATTCTTTGAGCACAGATTCCAAAGATTGACCTATTGAAGTATAAGTTCTTCTACGAGAGAAGAATGAAAAGTGTTGCGGATTTGTGTTCGAGGTATTCCCTAAGGAGTTATGATTGTTATTGGTTCCTCGGTAACCTTGATTGTGGCAGTCCCTTGATTGGGAGTAGAATAGTGATTTACATTATTCCTCGGAGAAGGAGGGTTGTTCCCTTGATTTTTAATCGAGTTGACATTGTTGTTGCGAGTGCTTGGAGTACTAAGAACAAATGGCTTGGTCGAGACATGATTTGCATCAACAACACCATCATTCACCACATTTTTGTTGCGAGTCCAAAATTTAGACTTGTCCTGATTGTTGTGATGATTAGATGAGCTAGGATTGTCTTTGTCATGTTTGATTACTCCTCTTTTGACCAAAGCACCTTCAATGGTTATGGCATCTTCAATCAATTTCTCAAAAGAAGGAGGACAATGTAAGTTCAAATGATAGCTCATTTTTGAATTCAAGCTGTTAATGAAGGTAACCATCTTTTCCTTTTTAGGAACAAGATGTGGATATCTAGTGAACTTTCTTCTCCATCTCTGAAGAAAAGTGATGAAAGGTTCACCAGGTTTTTGTGCTACTTTGCATAGATCTATCATAGTGATTTGGTGTTGGATGTTGTATGCATATTATGATATAAACAGATTGATTCATCCATCAAATGTCTTGATAGGAGGTGTGATATTTGATAGCCATTCCATAGAATGAGCTCCAAGAATCCTAGGAAACAAACACATCAAGTAAGTGTCCTAATGAGTGAATTCTAATGTCATGTTTCAAAAGTCTCTAACATGATCGATTTGATCCGATTTCCCATTATAGCGATCAAATTTTGGCATTTCACAATGCTTGGGAAATGGAATCATGTTGAGACTTCAATTGAAAGGATAAGGACAAATGTCCTCAAGAGTATATTTCTTTGTGGTGGTTCCCCCTTGTAACTCTTTAACTTGTCCTTGAAGTGCCTTAATTTGTTGAGTCAAAGCACTCAGATCGGATGGGGGTGTTTCTTTAGGTTCATTCTTCAAAATCTCAGTATCAAAGTCATGTGGCAATTCAGCTCCTTGGTCAACTAGATAGAGGAAATATTTTTCTTTATCATGTTGCAAGATCTTTTCTATGGCTTTGTAAAATTTGGGATCTTGCTCAGCTTCTCTAAGGTGGCGTTCATCCTCATGTTCATCATCACTATCTACAGGAGTATTGTTTATGGCTTTGTACTTGTGGAAGGGATTTTCTTCTCTGTTATCCATGTTGTTGTTGAAAAGTGGATTACGACTTATATTGTAGAGGGGATTACTGGTTTCACCTTCTTCTTGAGTGTTTTGAGTATGACCTTCTTGTTGGATTTCCTCCCTCAATTTGATGTATTGAGTTCTTGTGAAGATGGGTATGTGATTTGAAGAAATCTTCTAAACTTAGATCACAGTTTTGATGAGTGTGATAATGAGGATATCTTGATCTGATAAGATGGGAATCTTATGATATGATCAATGATGTTTCCTAATTTTTGATTATGGATTTCGATGATGAAGGATGTCAGAATCCTATTGGGGAAGGTGAATCAATAATCAAAAAAATTGTTTTGGATGGTGCACTCTTAAAGATTTGATCTTTGTTTTTGAAGGAAAAATTCAAGATCACTAGAGGATTTGAATAGGATGTGAGGGATACTCAATAGAAGGTTGTGGTATATTATCAAACTCAAGAGGTTGATTAAGATTATGCCGTTGAGATAAAGCTAATCTCTTAAAATAAGCTTGAGAATCCAAAGGATCTACAACATACTCATCAGTGAAACCCCTAACAAAGTCTTGGTATCTATGAAGAAATCCTCGGTAATGAAGCAAGACGTGTCGACTTTTGTACAATTTTTTTCTTTTTTGCAATGTTTTCTTGTACCCTAATTGTTTCTTGGGTTTCTTGATCCTAGTGGAAACTGATTTGTTGACAAATTTTGTTGATTTCCACTTTCTAATCATGGGAGAAAATATCAAAATGTTATTAAAAAATCAAGTGTGTGAATGATTGTTGTTTTTCATGTTCATTTCGAATGATCTTTTATCTGAATTAATGTAAATGAAAACACAACAAACACTCTAAATTAAATGGAATGTAACCAAGCACAGATAAAGCAAGCACATCCTATGGTAAAGCTAGGACAATATCTGCTAGATTCCACGCGGGTTTCCCCAACTGCATATCGGTAGCATGTGAATTCAGAAACTTGGCTGCACGGACTCCCCCTTACAATGCACTCTCTTCTTAGGCCAACCAAGCTTCCAACCCCCATGAAACTCCCATGGCAGATTGATCACCTCTACTATAGACTGTGAAAGTGTGGATGCATTCACACCAACCGATGTTGTGCTAGCAAATAGAAGGTTTTTGGTTTACTAAAACAATGGTGTTTAATTCGGGACCCCCGTTCGAGTGGCCATACATGGGGCAAGAGATTAATCACCAATTTAGGTGGCACTCCAACCTAAAGAGGTTAAGCTCAACAGGGTTTATGGGAGTACAACTCTATCCGTATAACACATCCGCACTCGTAATCTTAGGTTGTCCCTTAAGATTCACATTTGTATACCAGTTGGGGGTAGCTTGGCCTTAGCTCCATTGCTAGTTTGAGTCGCGTTGGGGTGATGAAATCCCTAGGCAAGCCCAATTTCTAGAGTTAGTAAAAATTTCTCTTACACCCCATATCACATGAATGCACAAGGGGAGAGGATATTCCGATATACCAAATTGTGAGGTTACACAGGTATAAAGTGGGTCTGGATTTTTGATCACCTAGTTTGCACAGGGTGAGAGATTAGTCACCTACCACTTTCAAGCACAATTAAGCAGAGTAAACAGATTCATTTTAATGCACCAAATCACAATGATTTACGCTAAGTGAAGATATTGCTTCACAACAGGCATGGGGTTCATTTTTAACTGCATGATCAAAGTGTGGTGACTATCCTAGATTGATTCATTTTAAACCAGAAAAGATTTTTTCTGCAGAATTCGTCATACTCAAAATCCTATTTTTGTGTTACAACCCAGATGTGCTGAAACAAACAGTATATGCACTAAAACAGTCAATAGATGCATAGGAATAGATCTCAAATGCACCAAAAAAGACCTCAGATGTGCAGAAACATACCTCAAATGCACTACAAAAAATTCCTAAATGCGCTAAAACAGTCCTTAAATGCGCGACTTTAAATAAATGCAAATTTAACTGTGTAATAATGCAGCATGGATGCTCTATAATATACTAAAAATGCGCAAAAACAGACCCTATATGCATTAAAACAGTCCTTAAATGTGCTACCATAAATTAAGTACAGATTTAACTCTAAATGATATGAGACTAGATGCGCTAAAACAATCCTTAAATGCGCTAAATTAACCCTTAGAAGCATTGAAACAGTCCTCAGATGCGCTGAAATTTCTTGCAAAACAGAAACATTAACTTCCTAGATGCCCTGCAAAAAGGTGTCGGATGTGCTAAAATGCAAATTTTTTTCAAAAGCCGAACTCTAGAACGCGGAAACCTGTTAGAACACTCTATAGAAAAAGGTCAAAATTAGGGCAGAGCCCCATGGTGGGCGCCATTTTATGTGTGTATGAAAATATATCAATTATAAATGAATTCAAACACATATCAATAAAACATTAGATCGAAGAAACTGAAAGGAAAACATAATAAACAAACTGTAAATGGCAGCTTCCTCAAAGTCGTCTTATTTCTCTCTATCTCCAACATTTTGTTGTTTCCAGTTGCTCTCAGACTCAGCAGATCAAGCTCAACAAAATGGAAAACTGAAGAATGAGATATAAATGAAATGCATACTATGCTACATGCAAGATTATGCTAAGATACAAATATTACTGAAATGCTAAAATGCAAGAATGCAAGCGTAATTGCGTATATGTTCGTGTGTTCGTCGTGTGTTGTAACCAATGTTTGGATTTGCACTTGTATTTATAGAGTTTTTCGAGGATTATGATTGGCTAAATTGACCAACAGCTGTGATAATTTCTGACAGATTGAATGGTCGAAGATGGATGAGACTGAAGAGAAAAATAGAAGAAAATGAGTAAAGCAAGATTTTTCCATTTTCATGGAAGAGATAAGATGAGATGATTTAAAAATCATCTTTTTTTAGAAGAAAAATGGAAAGATTCTCTGATAAGATAAATAATGAATTATCTAATTCAATTATTTATTTATGAGTGCATGTTGATTTTTCTTAACTAAATAAATATTTAATTAAGATTTTGAGGAAATCAGAAGATTTCATAATTAAATGAAATATCTAATTATGATTTGAAGAAAGCAGAAGATCTTTAATTAAATAAAATATTTAATTAAATTTGAAGGAATGACATGTGTTACGAGATTAATTAAATAAAAGTATTTAATTAATTAGAGGAAAGTTTAAAATAGAAAAAAGAGATATTTAATTAAATTTAAGAGATGATAATTAACTTAAATAAATAAAACGTATTTATTTAATTTAATCAAGTAGATATGTGAAATAATCAAATAAAATGAATTTATTTAATTATGGTGGGAGAATAATGAATGAATAATGTAATTAAATTAATTAAATTTAATTACCTGTAGAAGACTTTAGAGGAATTAATTAAATAATAAATATTTAATTAAATGACAGGATTATTTAGACATGACCAATTTTATGCACATACAGGGGGCATCCGTATCTACACCGACTTCAAGGACTTGAACAAAGCATGCCCTAAGGATGATTTCCCTCTACCTAACATAGACATGATTGTAGATCTAATGGTAGGGCATGAAATGCTATCATTGATGGAAGGATTCTCAGGATACAATCAGATTATAATAGAAAAAGATGATCAACATAAGACAACCTTCACCTATCCATGGGGAACTTACTGTTGGAACATGATGCCATTCGGGTTAAAGAACACTGGAGCTACATACCAAAGGGCTATGATTTTGATTTTCAATGACATGATCCACAAATATGTAGAGGACTATGTGGATGACATACTAGCCAATTCAAGAAAGTGTAAAGATCACATAGCAATGCTGGGCCCAATCTTTGATAGATTGGAAGAATATAAGGTACAACTTAATCCTAAGAAATGTGTCTTTGGAGTGTAATAATGAAAGCTCCTAGGGTATATTGTATAAATGAGGGGAATTGAGATAGACCCTACAAAATTCAAAGAAATCATCGACATGGAAGCACCACAAACATTGAAATAGTTGAGGGGCTTGTAGGGAAGGCTTCAATCAATCCGCAGATTCATAACATAGTTGGCAGACAAAACCATCCCATATTCTCATCTACTCCAAAAGGGTGTAGCATACAAGTGGGTCAAGAAATTTGATTAGACATTCAATCAAATTAAAGAATACTTTCTGACATTTCCAATCCTCATGCCACCAATCCAGAACAAACCACTCATCCTCTACATATTAGCTACAATGACAACTCTTGGTGCTCTCCTAGTTCAACATGATGACATAGGGAAAGAAAGATCCATTTACTATATCAGTAGGAACATGGTGGGACATGAGCTAAATTACACATTCATTAAAAAATCTTGCCTCACAGTAGTGTTTGCCACACAAAAATTCAGGCACTACATGTTGGCTCATGAGATAAAGCTCATCGCCAAGATAGACCCCCTCAAGTATCTACTTTCTAAAGCAACACTCATAAGATAAATGGCTAAGTGGGTCATGATCTTAACAGAATATGACATTGAATATGTAGAACGAAAATCCATCAAGGGACATGCAATTGCAAATCAATTGGCAAAGGCACCTATATATTCAGAGAATCCACTAGTATTAGAATTTCCAAATGAGTCCATTTTAAACCTTAGTGCAATAGATCATTGGAAGGTATATTTTTGACAGATCATACAAACAACATGGGTCAGGAGTAGGAGTCTTCTTCATCACACCACAAGGAGATTATATCCCAAAATCATATAGGTTTTCTTTCCCTTCCACCAACAACATTCCCGAGTATGAGGCTCTTGTCATAGGGCTTCAAATTGCAATACAATGGAAAATCATGGAACTTAAGGTCTATGGAGACTCACAACTAATTATCAACTAAGTCAATGATGAATATCAAACAAAGGATGATAAACTTACCTTGTAGAAGAGTTGGTGGAGGATCTCAAGGATTTCTTCATTGACATAACATTTGAGCAAATACCGAGGGTAAACAATAGAGCAGCTAACACTATGGCTACAATCAGATCACTGTTGGATATCCCATGCAACATCCCTAAACATGAATTATTGGTAGAGAAGCTTCTTGTACCAACTTTCGAGGTACCAAATTCTAAGTTCATGTGCGAAATCGTTGGTCCCAGTGATCCTTGGTACCATAAAATTTTCACTTACTTGAAAATAGGAGTCCTCCCCACCGACATCACCCCAAACCTCAAGAGAACCTTTATCAAAAATTCATCTCGTTTCGTAATCTTAGGTAATACCCTCTACCATAGGAGTATTGAAGGAACCCTCTTGTGATGTCTTAACCCCAAGGAAGCTTTGAATGCTTTAACTAAGGTACATGATGGCATTTGGGGTTCGCATTCTAGTGGTATGACCTTGGCCAAGAAACTGCTGAGGACTAGGTACTACTAGCCTACAATGGAGAAGGAAGCTCATGACTATGTCCAAAATTTTTTGTAATGCCAACAGCATGGGGACCTCATCCATGCACCATCTCAGGAGCTCCAATCAATTATAACACCTTGGCCCTTTTCATAATGGGGGCTCGATCTCATCGAAAAAATCACACCCATCTCATTAATGGACATAAGTTCATTATCACCACCACATAATACTTCACAAAGTAGGTAGAAGCCATCCCCATGACCTATATCATAGGGCAGTAGATTTCCAAATTCATCTTGAACTACCTCATTTTCCATTATGGTGTCCCACAAGCCCTTATCTCAAATAATGGGACACCTTTCAAAAACCAGGATGTTCGTGAGCTATGTCAAAAATTCAATATCCAACATTGCTTCTCCACCCCATACTACCCCGAGGGTAATGGCCAGGTCGAGGCTTCTAATAAAAACATCCTAAAAATCCTCAAGAAAATAGTCAATGAAGTTGGTCACAACTGGCACCTACAACTAAATATCGCCTTATGGGCCTATCGAATGAGTATCCACACTCCTATAGGTGTAACACCCTTCTCCCTAGTCTACGGATCAAAAGCTATCCTTCCCATTGAGATCAAGCTCCCATCCTTAAGAATATCATTGCAAAATCTCATTATTGATGAGGAGTATTGGGTGTCACAATTAAACGAGCTAGAACTACTGGATGAGTGATGCATGGTTGCTTTGAACCATCTATAGGTGTACTAGAATTGTCTCAAGTGGAGCTATAATAAGAAGATCAAAAGTCAGTCATTTCAAGTCAGAGAGCTTGTGTTGAAAGAAAATAAAAAAATGTACCAAATCCAACTAGTAAGGGAAATTTTGAACCCAACTAGTTGGGACCCTTTGTCGTCACGAAAAGTTACAAATCAAGAGCATATCAGCTATCCACACCTAAAGGTGAGCCTTTGCAGGAGCCCATCAATAACTCCCATCTTAAGAAGTTTTATGCCTAAGCTTACAAGGTATAAATAAAAATACAAAAAAAAAAAACAAAAATACAAAAATCCAAAAAAAATCAAAAAAATGATTGAAAAAAGTAAAGAAAAAAATCATCCTTTAGTGAAAACCACTTCGGTGGCGCTTTGGGCAAGTACCTTGGTGAAAACCTGACAAACAAGTGCCTTATGTAAATAAGCACTTTCCATCCACCATAGATTCTTTGACTTGTTTTGTATAACCTACCATCACTTTCCATCGCATTCACCCATCACATTCCATTGATCCTTCCATTACCCATCCGCATTTGCATTGTAGCTTGATCCTCTATTGGTATCATGTCCCATCCTAGAACTACTTGGCACATTCCTAAGGTTAGTTTGTCCTGCCTATATCGGAGTAGTCTATCACATCACGTTGGGGGCTAATACCTACATTAGATCGGATTCGTGTATATTCTTACAATCTTCTTTAAAATTAAAAAATACAAAAACATCAGGTGAAGCCACAATAGTAATTTACAATTTGATGGAGAAATGAAAACACACAAAAAATGACCCCATGCAAAAAAAATTAATTTTAGGGGTTCGAATGAACTTGTAGGTTTGAGCGAACCCATTAAATATGGGCCCCACATTTCCCACCCAAAAAAACAAAGTAAATGCAAAAGGAAAGGGGGTTCACTCAAACTAGGGTTTGAGCGAATCCCCCTTTTCCCTCATTCTCCCCCTCACGCACTTTGAAAGTCCATATTTTTACGCTTCAAAGCTTAGGTTGAGGATGAAACTGGAGGAGACTTCACAAACCCAACTAGAATTAGGTAGTCCCCAGAATGAGCTATCTAACGACTATAATTTTAATATGTTTTGGTTTTATTATGTATTTGTTTTTTTAATTTTATTAAACATAGGTTTTTCAACAAAATCAAGCTCTTTGTTCTGCACATGTGAAAAAATAACATATTATCAATTTTTTTTTTGAAAAATATGAGTGCACTAGATATTGAAGTCCTTGATCCAACAATTTTGTTTTGAATTTTGATACATACAAAAAACGTTATGCATTATACAGTCGCACTATGTTTGAATTGTAATTGGTTTGACTTTGAAAATTGATTAAAGAAAAAATATTCAATAAAAAACTATCTAACCAAGTGGAAGCACTAGATATCGGAGTTACAAATCTAAATTGAGAAAGAATTAGAATTTTATCCTTCATGGAAAAATAGTTATCGCACGTTGCTCCGGTGAAGCGTCACTTTTTAAAATGTTTTATAGAAAACTAGTTTTGAGGAGATAGAAAAAAAAAAAAGTACAATCTAATTCCAAAATTGAAAAAAATATATTTATAATTTATAGACAAAATTTCATGAAACTCTAGTTTGCACCATCTTCAAATTCCTCACGGTTTAGCCGCTATAGGTGCCCGAAAGTGAAGATTTAGTTTAAAAAAATTATTTCAGTGTCTAGTTTGGCCAAAAATTGTAAACCACTATTGTGGGATCACCCCATCCATAAAACCAGAAAACCCAAAAACATCCAAAACATGTCAAAATCAAAAGAGAAATAGGTAAAAAAGTCAAAATCCAAAAGAGATAAGAATTAGTCATGTCAAACTCTGAGAGGCTTCTAATATGTGTATTATAAAGTAGGCAAGGCTAATCTTTGATCAACCCACAGGGCCCTAGGATAGGTAGTAGGTTAGGTTCTTGGTCAAAATTTCAGAAAACACCAAAAACATTGGAAAAAGGAAAATTAAAACATTTGTAAAACATCTCAAAAATCCCAAAACAACCTCAAAACATTTCAAAAATACCAAAAACATTCAAAAAACCCAAAATCATCCATCCCATTTCATGTTCACCTGCAATAAACATCCACTCACAATAAATCAATCTTCACCATCCACCTTTGGTAAAACAATCAGAAACAAGTATAGCAAATTAAAAGTGAAAACTCAAACATTAGGGTCTTAAGTCTAGGTCAATAGGTAAACAAGTTGGTCAACTCTTGGTATCAATAGCCTATCATCTCGTTAGTCTCACAATCATATGATAAAATCATGTCCTAGGATGCATCCTTTCTACAATGGACATCAATGCCAGACATCACCGTAGTTTAGTCTTCGCTAGAGGTATGAAGAACATTAGCTTGTTTGTTTACTTGATCTTTTCTTTTGATTTATCTTATTGCACTCATTCCAATAACCTCTCGATGATGTCTAATTAGAACTATTTAGAGAGAAAGAAATGAGGCATTGATCATTATCTTTTTTCTACTATGTTTGTTGGATATTATTGTAATATAACCTTGGTCATGCTAATCTTGTTCGGTGTGTAGGGAAGATGTTTTGGATATTTTGTTGACTATTACATTTGGAGGTTTTTCCTTTTTATGTTTTGGTCCGAGATGTGTGCGATATTTGAATTACACTCTAACAAGGTTTTGTATGCCAGATGTGAACAAGGATACTCCTTATGATATTGCTATCAGGATTCAACCGTGTAGTTTCGAGTCAAACTCATTGAACCATGTTTCATGAGTAGTGGTTCAACAAGAACCAATCTCTCGTGATTCGAATGGTCCACTTAGCACTCATTGCATCTAGGTGATGCTCACAGAGGTGAAGCACTGGTCCGTCCCGGGAGGTCACCCATCCTAGT
>VDFB02165985.1:0-127026 GCA_007258455.2 Sequoia sempervirens | reverse complement strand
ATATATATATATATATATATATATATATATATATATATATTATTAATTTGGGGTTCATCCTATAGTGTGATGGTCAAGTGGTGGCATTGTTGTGGCCACCAAGGTTCAAACTTATGCTAGGTCATATAATTATTATTGACATGCAACATTGAGGCTACTATTGGTGTTCATGCCTTGTGTCAGACATTCATGCTTGAGGTCCAGTGCTTCATTGGGCTAGTGTGCTCACAGACCCAACACCCTTGCTGGGCGAGCATGACTGTTCGTTTGGGTCATGCAGAAGAGGAGGTTCCTCGTTTGTGGCCTCCAAAGGGTGTGGCCCTTCACAACCACTTTCACTAATAAAAAATATAGTATTATTAATTATATATAATTTCATATTATTGTTTATATATAGTTATAATATACTATATAAATAATTATATATAATATATTAAATGTTTACTAATATTAATATTACTATATTGCATACTAGTGTATTATAATTTACTATATTATATAATTATTGTTATTATATTATATTAATTATTATATATAATTACTAATATGAATTAGTATATTAATAATATTATATTATTTATATTAATTAATATTAATATATTAATATATTATTATACTATTACTAATATTATATATATTATATTATTGTAGTACACAGTATTATACATATAAGTTATATAATATTATATTATATATACTAATTATATACAATCTTAGATTATATTAGTATTGTATATATAGTAGGTTACACTATTATAATATCTTATAATTAATATTTAATATTGTTCTATACTATAATTACTATAAATACATATGTTAATTATATAATATAATATTAACTTATAATTATATGTTTGTTAATTATTATGATATTATGTTAAATTTTATTTGGTAAAAGTATTGACAAAAGTTATTTTGAGATTTTGGCATGTGATCTTTCATATTTATATTCTTTGGGGATTTTGGCATGTGATCTTTCATATTTATATTCTTTGGGGATTTTGGCATGAGATCTTTCATATTTATATTCTTTAAATTCTCATCACTATAATCTACATATTAGTCAAAACTTTGAATTTAAATAAACAATGCTCAAGGAAGATTTATGTAAATCCTAATCTACTAGGAAGTTGTTAAATAGGTACTCTGTAAGGGATTAATTAAGCTTATCCCCAAAGCTCTTAACATCTCACTTAACACCATGTGTAAGATTATAGTCAATTCTATTACTTTTTGAATCTCTTTTTTTAGTCCATGTCAAGGGAATTATAGGCAAGGGTTTGCTTTTAACAAGTTAATAATTATTTTTCTAATCAATAAGAGCTCAAATATTTTTTTTATTCGAAAAATATTTGTCTATTGTCAATGTATAGATGAAAATTTTATAGCAAAACATATTTGAAAAATATTCTTTCTTCAGTCTAATTGGTAGGATAATTTTACCCGATAAGGATGATTAATGCGCTTCCATTACAGTAGTGGTGGTAATAGTGGCTGATGGAAAGGGAATGACAGATTGACTGAATGTGTTTGAAAAACCTAGAACCATTTTTTGGATTTTAATGTTTTTCTTCAATTTATATTAGTTTTGCATTATTTTTTTGTGAATTTTAGTCAAAAATAGGATATTTGATAGGTTTTTATTGCATTAAAATAATTGTTAATTTTGAATATTTTTATCAATTAACAGGCTTCAGAATGGTTGATCCCAACCCCACTGAACATGAAAACCCTAACCCCGCTCAAGATGAAAACCCTTCAAAGCCTCCTTTGTCGTGACCGTTGTTTCCAAACCAAAATGTGCCAACAATACATGAATCTATTCATAGAAATTTAGATCAATTGAGAAATGTATGTTGAATCTATGAGACACTCCCTGAGCTATCAGACATAAAAAACACTTTAGAAACAATCATTTCAAATGTTCAAACTTTGGAAAATTAGCACAATAGATTTGCACAGTGGCGAGAGGAACAAAGACAATTTTATGTCAATGGGTCATCATATGATGACGTGAGTGTACTTATATTGACAACGCCCAATTGGCCTAATTATTCATTAATCCCAAAATAGGACAACCCATAAATGTGTGGAAGCCAAAATTTTCAATTAAATGGTGCACACATAGAGGCATATTAGATTATTTTTGGAGACGTTGGTGGATGGTTTTTGATAAACCACGCAACAACAATCTTGAACTCCCTCAATATTTTCTTCAAAAATTATATGTGGAGTTTGTCCTTGGGAGGCATGTCAATTACTTTGACATGCGATATTTTTTAGGGTGTGGGTAAAGGGATGCCACATGATAGACCTAGAGCACATCGAGCCACCCCAGTTCTTCCTACTCCACCTATTATTGTCCCAACTCCACTACCTTACCCTGAGATTTCCTTAGATGTAGGGAGCTAGAGCATTTTTTCCTTACATTCATTGAGTGATCATTTGGTCACATAGAGCCATCATGTTGCGCAGCCGTATGATGGTGCATCCCATCATAATGGTGATGCACCTGGTACATCCCAGCATGATGGCAATGCACCTATTACAGCAGCTCTGCTGGTACACTGTCATCACCTCTGAATGGTACACCATCCTCTTCGACACATATTTGTGTGCCCCATTATTGCATGATGTACAACAATTTATGTTTGGGTCCTCTTCGACAGTCCATTGAGGCTCCCATAGACACATTCAACTATGAGGTTTAGGATATGTCGAATGTAGAAGTTGATAGAGCACAGAGCGGACCATTTGCAGGAGAGACATCGGCTACCAGGGACGATGTGGGAGCACCGACTGTAAGACTTAAAGTAATTTCATAGTGTGTTTTATCTAAATTCTTTCATATTTTATAAGAGATATTTGTACTAATATATGTTTATGTGCTGAAATCTTTAACAGTTGCTAATAGAGGACCAAATTTCCCAAATGCCTAGGAGGCTCCGCAATCATCCATTTCATTTGGCCTAGGGACTCAGTATACAATATTATTTAAATTGTTATTTATATGTTAATTTTTGAAATCTATTATGTTTAAATACATGTACTATATAGATTGACAATCTAATGTAATCTTGTCTTTTTATGCAACAACCTAGTTCTTTTACAACCATGTTGACTGAGCCTGACCCATTGGATGAAGCTGCACAACAGGTATATATATTTTTTATATTCTCAACATTATGATTATATGTGCATTTGTATTTAAATTGTGCTACATTCTTGTCATTTTTATATAGGAAACCAACTTAGATGCTTCATCCACCATGAGCCCATCTAGTGTAGAAGTATCACAACAGGTATGTGTTTATTTTATATTGTGGATATTTACATTTAGATAGGAGTAGATATATGTTTAGTAAATATAATTATTTATCAATGTAATTATATGTTAATTTCTATCATTTTTATTTTGCTTGCTATAGTCCTCTGCCCAACTCAGCATTGTGACGAGTGTGGGACCATTTCTTTATACGAGGACTCCTGATCGTCCTAAGGGACAATCATATGTGAACCATCTTGCAAAAAAGAGATCAAGACTTGAGGTAAACAAGAATTGCATTATTGATATAATATAGTGCACGTATAGTGGTTTTGATGTTAAATTCATAATTTATAAATGATAATATATAAGTTTCTATTTACTAGTCTATCTTGTCAACCATTCACATAATTAATCTAGTTTGTGGTTTGAATTGTTATTGTGTAGGAAGCTTCAGAGCAACTAAGTTCTTTGAGGAGGCTTGATTTTGATGGTCTAGCACATGACTAGGATTTGATATAGATTGATATGTATTTAGGGTTTGATAGATCTTGAGATGACATATATGCCACAATTTGCAAAACTTGTAAAACTTGTTCTGAGTAGGCATATATGCCAAATTTGTATATGCACAAACACAATTATTCTACATTTTGATATATTAAAATTGATATTCGATATAATTTGTTCCTCATGTGCATGTCTTTCTACTTTGAATCTTCAAAATGGAATGTATAATTATCTTAGAATGGTTTAAAGTTATGATCTATAACATGTTATAGATTAATGAAATTGAATTTTAATAGAACTTATGAATTTTATAATTGGTAATCCATCTATGTTAGAGTTCATTCATATTAAGGTTCATATACATTACATTCCATGAGACCACATTTCTTTGAGGAGCTTTTTCAAACAATTCACTGCCTCTTCTATTGTGCCACATTTTTCATACATGTCTACCAAAGCATTTTTATCAAACACTCAATTGGAGAATACACATGATTTCAAGCTCTCTCGAATGAATTTACGTTTGACATTATTTTGTTTTTTGAACTCCTGTAATGAAGTGGGAAGCTGATTTTTATTTCAGAAGAAGTTAAAATTAATGAAAAATGGTATGAGAAGCACTGTATAATATATGTTGAGAAGAATTGTTTGAAAATATGTCTCAAATAATTGTGGTCTCATAGACAAGGAAAAAAAGATGAAAATAACAGCTTATGACAGTATTATGGCATTGATTCTTTCGATTTATTAAAAATTTCAAACAAATGGATACAACTTAATGAAACATATGTCATTACAGTGTTCATTCAAAAGTAATATAATCATCTTGATAAAAATCAATGTCACTCAATGTTCATTCAAGCTTAATAACATGTAAAAGGTATAAAATCATCTTGAATAAGAATCACTATCTTTCAACCATAGGGGTTTGATGCAACCTTCAAACAAAGTCCTTATAATTGAACAAGATACATGTTCATTAGATTGTTCATGTGAAATCTATACAATAATCATGATCAACAATTAAAACATCACTCAACCATGATGCAACCATTAAACAAACCAAATGAGCACATGATACAACCATTAAACAAACCAAATACAACTCCACAACATGCATGTTATTTGACCTTCCACATGCAATTTGTATTATCGTAATGCACAACAATGAATGTTGCTAACCACAATGCATGAATAAGCAAACTAGGCATACTATATGGGCTTGATGCACATTAGTCATAATGCACACTTCGTACAAAAGCAACAGCACTCATATGATATTATCATATATGTCAATCAACCTTGACCCACACCAAACTTGCTATATCACAATTGTTGCCATATATGCCATTCAACCTAATGCAATTGGGGTTTTGTATTTGGTAAGAATTTGTCCAGGCAAAGAAAGTGAGAGATGATGCTTAAGGTGGATTTGAACAAATGAAGTTGTTTTCCTAAGTTTTTAAAACTCTTTCAAACAAAGGGATCTTGTTGTCCTAAGTGTTGAAATTGAAGAAAAATAACTGAAGACTAAAATTAACCACTTAGAAAAGGAATGAAAAGATAAGAAGATTTTGCCGTTAATAAAAAGGAGGTTAGATTGTTCTAAAAATAGTTCCAATACATCTGGATGGGTATGTTTAGGCTAGGCATGGTCCTATTTCAAACCCAAACATGTGGAAATAGTTCGAGCTACATTGGATCGACGATATCTCTTAAGAGTCCAAAATGCAAAAATGCAACAATCTTTGACAGACTATTACTCAGAAATTGTGATGCTTTCAAACTCTCTATCTAAGGCTATAGGATCACGTTGGGACCCTCTATAATAACCTCTCTTGGTTTTTTCTATTTTGGAGGCATTTTCTCGTGGTGACGAGTTTTTAGTTGAGGAAAAAGTTGTCAAATGCAAGTAGCACGTAAAGTTGCAAAGTGGTGCAACTTTCATTTTGCAACTCGTACGACCAAATCATCTATTCCAACACATATGGATGGGTATGTTTATGCTAGGAATGGTCCTCTTTCGTACCCAAACACATCAAATCACTATGAGCCACGTTCAACCGACTCAATCCCTTAAGACTCAAAAGTGCAAAATGACTACAATCTTTGACAGACTATTACTTGGAAACTGTGACACTTACAAACTTTTCAATTGAGGCTATAGGATTGTGTTGGGACCCTCTATAATAGCCTCTCATTTTTTTCTATCTTGAATGCGTTTTCTCGTAGTGACGACTTTTCAGTTGAGGAAAAAGTTGTCAAATGCAAGCAGTGTAAAGTTGCAAAGTGGTGCAAATTTCATTTTGCAACTCATACGACCAAATAGACTATTCCAACATATCTAGATGGGTAGGTTTGTGCTAGGCATGGTCTTTTTTTGCACCCAAACACACCGAATCACTCCAAGCTACATTCAACCGACTTTATCCCTTAAGAGTCCAAAGTGCAAAATGGTTGCAATATTTGATGAGCTATTACTTGAAAACCGTGACTCTTACAAACTCTTCGTATGAGGCTACAAAATATATGCAGTATATAGTATATAATATAATAAATAATACATATTATATTTGTATATTAGTATATATTAAAATATTAAATATTATATATTATAAATAATACAGTAAAAAATATCTATTTAGTAACAAATATCTATTTCTAAACGGATATCCGTTTAGTAATAGATATTCGTTTATATCCGTTTTTGCTGACAAAATCAGTAGGCTCAAGATTTGATTTGAAATCGTCTAACCTGGAAAGTCAACCCAAAAAATGTGTTTAGAAAATTTGATTAGTTTTTTGAAGTTCACCCTTGTGGCTGATGACTTTTTTTTTTATCCAAATTTCATGAAATGAAAAGGGTTTATAAAAAAATTGTCAGCTTTCCACCAATATAAGATATGTCTTATTTTGAATTTAATAAATAATGATTATTGATTTTCTACATACATTACGACTAAAGTCCTGATTGATAGGATGATTGAAAAACTTCTATAACTTTCAAAATACTTAACATTTTTTGAACCTACAAAATGCATCACATTCTATGCTTCGCATACTATAGGATAAAAAAATAGAATTTCATAATTTTTGACCAAGTTATGGTGGTCAGACACACATGTTTTAATAATTCTAAAATGTTCTAATAAAAAAATCATAACTAATTATTTACATGAAAAAAAATTACAAAAAAAATTTCGGCACATCCGGGCATCTGTCCTCTACATATATTGAAAGATTCAAAAAATAATATTATTTTTTCTTGTACCTAGGGTAGTTAGACATACACCTGCTTCTTATCTTTTTCCTGAAAATTTATTACCACTGCATTGAAATTTCAATTTTCACAAAATACATTTACCTTTTTCCAAAAAGGACTAGTATCCTAGAAACTACATTCAATTTGCTACAACTTTTGTTTTTACATATTTTTCAAATTATGTTAATAACCTATTCAAAATTTTATGTCAAGTTGCCTAACTCTCTTTTTCTAAATTTTCATTGCCACTTAGAGGCCTAGTTTGGACCCCCATGATCCTTGTAATACCCCTTGTGTTGCTGTTACTTTCTAGATACTCTTTTATGTTGGGTTGTGTATTTGAGACTGTGATGGTGATTATTTCACCAGTTTGACTTGTGTGGATTTACAGTTTAGTTTGGTTGGATGCATTTGATACTGCTTGTGATGATTTATGACATGATTTGTGGTGTTCGTACTATCTAGATATGTTATTGCTTTAAGTGGTGCTATGTTGTGATGATATAGCTTAATGCTTAACTCTGGTTATGGATTATGATGTGTATTCTAGTGTGTTTTGGTGAAAGGACAGGGTAGCATCACTCGTTCGCGAGTGCCCTGCTATGTCGCGACTACCTTTCACGGTGTGTCTATATTGGAGATTTATATGTACTTGAAGTTGGTTTCATGCAGGATGCAAGTACTGGACACCGACTTCACATGCATTGTCAGGTCTGAGCGTGTCCCACAAACCCAACGAATATGAAGTTGGTAAGGAAGTGTCCTCGTCCCATGTTTGTCACCCCATTGTTGTGTCTAATGGTGTCGTTGTCCATGACCCCGTCTTCATTCTGCATGGTATTGTGTTGCTCATTTATTTTAATCTGTGTTTATGTGTCGTTTAATTAATGTTTATGTTTGATATTTCTTGGTAGATTATTAATATTATTTAATTGATATAATTAAATAGCTAGGTGAATGTTGTTATGTTAATTGTTAAATTTAAATTTATTAAGTTTTAAAGGTTGTTAAATTGAATGTTGTTTATTTAATTAAAAGGATAGATAAATAAATTAAATAAATAATATTGTTAATAATTATAAATTATCTTTTTGTAAAATGAAATAAAATAATTTAATGATTTGCTTGATAATTATCAAGTTGTGGATAAATATTAAATAAAGTGATTTTTAATTAATTTTGTGTGATAATTATGAGCTTTAAAATTAAATATAAATAAAAGCGGAAGATTTCATTAAAATGAAGAAAAAAAACAAGAAAAGAAGAAAAGGACGAATGCATGTTTAGTTCTTTTCAAAAATTAGAAAAGTAATGGAAACTTGCTTCTTGGATGGATTTTTGTTTTCGAGAATGAAAAGAGTTTCTTTTTAATTAATTGAAAAGAGAAGTTTTTCTTAACTTGAAATTTTTGGGAAGAAACTTGTCTGCAAAATTATTCTAGCTTTCATGTCTTTCTTTAAGAAAATGGATAAAGAATTGAGTTGAAGGAAAATAATAATCATAAAAAATTTACTGAGAGGAGAATTCACGAAGAGCCGATTCGAAAGAGCAAGGAGGAGTCTACCACACACGACATTCCGATCCAAAGCGTAGGACTCCAGGTTCCTTTATTGCTATCTATTTTAATGTATGTTTGAAAATGAATGTCTAGTTTTGCATATTTGAAATGTGGATCAAGTTAAAATGAGTTATGCCTCTTGGAAATTGTTTCTTGTTTGAAGAATAAGGATTTGAAAATCTTTTTGAAATACTTTAATTTTTATTGCTTGGCTGATTGCAATTCATCACTTCAAGTAATCGAAGAAATTTGTGTTTTCTTTTTGCATATCTTAATTTGAGTTAGGTGTAGAAAGGATCGTTGATTTGGTTTTATCCTTCACCCGTAAGTTTCTTCCAGCTTAAGGATCTATTGTTTGAAGCCAGTTGTTTCTCTCCAATCTATTTGGCTGATTATATATTTTGCTTTGGAGGAAATTTGTATTTCCCCTCGAAGAAAGTTGTTTTATTTATTAAGTCTGTGAAGATCTGAATCTTGTTAGAAAAATATTTATACTCATAAATTATATTTTGTTATAAATAAATCTATATATATGATGTCTATGTTAATTTCACAACAAATCATTAATTGATTTTCTCTATTTTAAATGAATATATATATGTACTTGGGGTATTTTATATTCTGTGTTAAAAAAAAAAAATGTCTGTATGTCTATAATTTTCTCTTATGAGAAGTTAGATGGTTAGTATACAAAATATATATATATAAAATATTTTTGTTTTAAAAAAAAAATTAATTGGTGTGGCTGGAGGGGGGGGGTGCGGGAAGGGGGTCGGTTGTCGTCGTACCCCTTGTTCCCCACACCTGCATGTGGGGGCTGCGAGCAGCCCTGGGTGCACACAACAGTCCCAGGGATTGTTGCGTGTAGGTTGGGCCAGGCCGCAACCTCCCCACATCTATCTGTTTTAATTTTTTTTATATATTATTTTTAATTTAATTTTTAGTTATATATATATATATTATATAATAAATGTGTGTGTGTGTATTTATATATATCTGTTGTGCTTCGTCGGTATAGTATGCAAATTAATTTATATTCAAAATATAATATATATATATATATATATATATATATATATATATTTGGGAGAAAATATGTTAAGTATATGTTGCTTTCAATGTTGGATTATTTACCGTGATAGGTTGAATTAGAAACAAGTGTATTTAATAAATTTTATCTAGAGATTTTTTGTTAAAATATATATTGGGTACAACAAATGTTTACATTAATTGGAGAAATTGATTTTAATGTTAAACGTTCCTCAAAATGAGTTATTTTAGAAAAAGGAATTAGAATATTACTATGGTTTTTCTGTTGAAATGTGAATGTTGTTTTAAAGAATTCCATGTTGATATCTGTGTCTTGAGGTTATACAATTGATTATTTCTTATTTTGTTTTCCATGGGGCGATGTATATGAGTTGGTGTATAAACATGTGGGAACCCCTTAGGTCATATTATTCTCCATTTGGAGTTTGTGGGTACTGGTCTTAGGCTTCCAAAGGCATGAGAAAGTTGTTATTTATTGACAAGTCATTGATTTGATATTTGTCTATACTTTGGTTGTAATTGTGATTTCTAGTTTATGCTTGGGTTGTACTTGTTTCATGAGTTTATGCATATGGTTATTGGTGAGATGATTTTGCCTCACGTATGTTCCGTTTTGAGATTCAATACTTCCTTATGTTGGTACAACCCCTTGGAGCTTTGGTTTTGTGGTTTGGGTTGCTAGGGAGAGTGGCTCTTCGTGGGCGTTGGCGCACAAAGGGGTGGCCAGGATAACCCACATAAGAGTTAGTGTAATAAGTGATAACTTAATTAAATAAATTAGGGGGGGTAGTAATAACATTAACAAGATAATTAAGGATGCCTCATCCACTCGTTAGGGCTTTCGTAGACTAAGGGTGGGCTAAGAAGGCCATGATTGGCAAGGTCGTTACCTCGTCCTCATGAGAGGTTAACCGTTCTGCACGAGTCACCCTATGGGGCCGACGCCTAGAGAGGTAGCTAGGATAACCATAGATGGGGGCTAGCACCTAGAGGAAGGAAGCCAAGATAAACCATGTTAGGACTATGCGATGAAATTCTCCCCTAACATTCCCTTGATTTGTTATCTTTACTAGCCTCTGGAAGTGCTCTGTTGATGTTGTAATTTCCTTTGTGTTTCATATTACTCTTGTTTGGTGTTAGTCTTGTTGTTTTCTATTTGGATGAACTTGGTCGAGAATCCTTCCTTGTTTACTCCTAGCACGAGAGTGGTCGGGTGGAACGTGCTACGCACCCTGTTTGCTTCCCCTGTCAGCAGTCGTACAATGCAGTGCTATTTAGATGCAACTTGATCTAGAGTTCACTTTGTTGCCAGATGTATATTCTGTATTTTTGTCATACTCTTTTATTGATGTATTACTCCCACATGTGTTGGGAGATTTTGTAATATAAACTCATGTAATTATTCAATGTGATGTACTAGAAGCAAAGGTAATGTATATTTGTACTTTGTATTTTCTTCTTATCAGTGATAGTGGTTATCGCCATTCAGAACATGTCATATCTATAGAAATATGTTTATTGCATTTCCATGATTATAATATATGTGTGTATGGTTATTATATTGATTTAATCTTGTTATATTGGTTTGTCTCTTGTGCAAGATTTAATATTAGAGTTATGATGGTTGAATGGTTATATTATTTCAATTCGCAATTTTGTTTATTAACTTATCATTATGGGTTAGTATGTGTAATGTTCCTTGTGTACCCCAAAGGACTTAGGTGATTAACTTGTATTCATTTAGATGTATTATATGCATTAATATACATACTTTATATTTGTAAAAAAAAATTGGTGCGTTAATAGTTGACCTTTGGGGTTTGTGCAATGGGGCGTTACAATCCTGCACTGACCCAAATAACTATTTTAGAATCTATAAATTGTTGGTGTTTTACTCTATTTTAGATTTGCATTTGAAACCTTAACCTTTGCACCTATAAAAGTGAATTGACACATAAACTTGAATCTATAGCTATAAGTAATTGACATAAATCTAATGCTTGGAATTCACGAGTCCTTAAACATATAAAATACTAGTTTTACATATTCAATTTACTTAATTAGCTGATAGGTTATATATGGTCTGAGGTTTCAGCCCAAAACTTGTCTCACGCCATCATACTGCTAAAGCTTTCAATAAAATAACTAATAGTTTTAGGCAAACAAAAATCTGAATAGCAAACAATTCACATCTTATAAATTCAGAATTATTAATAGTAAATGCAGTGTAGTAAATGCAAATTAATATATGGATGGTGAGTTGTCCTTAGTAAATGTAGATGCATTCTTTCTGATAAATGTTTGATTTAGATGGATTTCTTCTCACATATTTTATTTACTTTTAATGTATTATCTGTCAACTTCATCACCGTCTAGAATTTTTTTTCCGCCTACAAGTCTATAAATGGATTGCATAATGTACACACAAATTCACATTCAGAACAACGAACTATACACCAGACAAGTCCATCTTCTGTGGCCCACAGGCCATGATTTGTCACTTAAATTATTATTTTTGGTCATTGGCTTCGACATTTTCAAATCCCCTTTGTCTTCACTGTGAATAGATTGAAGCAACAACTTAGGGAGATTGGTTTTGGTTAATCTCATTTTTAAAACTTTGTTGTGGTAAGGCTTCCTAAACTTTTCTTGCAAAGTCTCCATTTTTTCTCATTGGATTGTTGACAACATGACACAATTTGTGTAGAATCTTGAGGTAAGTCGCTTACCACATGTGGTCTCAGCGAGTTTTATTTTTCGAAATCCCTTAGCAGTTGTTATCATTAATTTTTTGTGTTTTATTTCATTGTCAAACAATTTTGTTACTATTTGTTAAAGGAGGGCATGGATCTTTGGAGATCTGTCTCAGTCGGGAAAAAAATTACCAGGCAGTTGAAATATTCCTTGCCCCATGCCTTAAAAAAACTTTAACTTGCAACCAATATTTTCATTTAAAAAGATTGCAAAAATTTCTATTTGTTAGAAGGTTGTTTATAATTTTAAATATGATTATTCTATATTTTAACCTCTAAATTTTAGTATTTATTATTTCTCTTCTCTATTCTAAATTATCTTGAATGCATAATTTGTAGATAGTTACTAATATAACTGTAGCTGGAGACAACCATAGATAGCCCAAAACCAATGCCCTCATAACAACAAACTTATTTTAGAATGAAATAAAATGCAATAAAAAATGAACAAGCCCTGTATAGATTTTCTCAAAAATAAAACTCATTGAAACCATGGAAAATGACTTAGCCTCTAGATTCTGCACAAACTGTACACCTATGTACATGAATGAGTGAAAAAATATTTTTTGTGGACAACCCACATAAGAAATAAGTTTTTCTAGCACAAAATTTTATTTCAAATTTTGTTTTCTTAGCCCCCTACTGTGAAAAGTCTCTTATTTCCATTGCAAACTTCCCCCAAGGTTGCTGCCTCACGCCCTTCTTTCAGAATGTCGTATAGTAGTGTTTCCAGCCCTTCTGCATGGCCTCTTTCAAAACACCGTATAGACACATTTCCTCTAAATCATTTTCATTTAACGAATTTTTAAAACACCAAATCAGGAGCAACATGAAGTCTATACTTTCCCATGACGGTTTCCTCCATCCTATTTGTGCTTAAACTCTACTACTCCCTCACTCACATAGAAACACCAAAAATTGTAGGCAAATATAAGCTAAAAACCTGAAACATACCACACAAGAACCCTTTGTTGTGTTGAATTAAAAAGAGATATTGGTGAAATAGGTGGCCTTTATATTGAAAGCCAAGAATCATCCTGTGTGACGATAACTAAGCTAGGAAGCCACGTGGAATGTGGTGAATATAAAAAATAAATATAGGAAATCTCCCTCCACTCAAAAAAGTTTTTAAAATATTTCTCTAATGTGTGTCCAACATGATATTCAAATAAAGAAATGACATGGAAAAAGATCCCACTATTAGGAAGAAGACAAAACATAGCCAATTACAAGACAAGATAAAGCAGTGAAAACACAAACATATTACCTTGCAATATTTTAAGAGCACATTATTAGTCAATTCAACACTTTCAATGTGTACATGTAAACTTATATGTTGGGTTGGATTTTATGTACATGATTATAATTTGGTGTTTTGTGTGTTACTTAAAATCCTTATACCTATTTCTTTTGCAACTCCATTCTATGCAGTGCATTTTGTGTGTTTGGATAGTGTGGTTAAATAATCCTTTGAAAGTCAATGCTAGGGATTGCCACCATAAAATAAAATTATAAACCGTATTTTTATTTTCTTTAATTTTTTTAATGAAATATTATTCTCTTTTAAATTAAAAGTCTGAACTTTTTTAAGTTTTAAAGGTGGTGGATGAATAGTCGTAATTCAATTTGTAATAGTGAGTTTTTCTGTTTGTTTTTGTTGGTTCATTTTTATGTGAGCGTAAAAAATATTTTCTCTCAAGTCGAATAGCCTTCAAAATTATGTGAACATTTTATATTTCTTCTCGAACTAGAAAATGTTTATATTTTAATTATGAAATGAAAAAGTATTTTAACAATTGTTTATGGAAAAGGAAAACTATGTTTACATAAATTTTAATCAAATATTTCAAAATCTATTCTAGATTCACAAATTGTAGATTGATTATTGGTTAATTAAAATCATATCATAATGTAAAAATATTCATGAAGTTTACACAAATTTTTTGTTGTTCTTGCTTTTTCACATAAAATGAATAATTACCTTTTTATGTAAAATTATATAAGGATATTTAATTCAATTAAACACTATACCAAGAGTCATAAACAAAAAGTTTCTCAAGTCAAGTTGACACACAATGGTCATAAGGATAGGTCAAATAAATCCCAAGCCGAATCTTGAATTTGATTTGAGGTAGGAAAGGGGTAAAATATTATCTTGCATAAGCAAACTGATAAACAA
Source organism: Sequoia sempervirens (assembly GCA_007258455.2). Taxonomy (NCBI): domain Eukaryota; kingdom Viridiplantae; phylum Streptophyta; class Pinopsida; order Cupressales; family Cupressaceae; genus Sequoia; species Sequoia sempervirens. The sequence goes on along the minus strand of VDFB02165985.1, from coordinate 112,449 downwards.
AACAATTGTACTATATTATACTTATAAATAATATAGATAAAGTTTTTTTTTACAAGTTATAAATTATGTCTATTATCTTGAATGTATGCTAACTTAAACATTGCTAACTTAGTTTATTTTACTTTATTAACAAAATATTTATCTTTCAAAAGGACAGTTAAATAAATCTTATAAATCAATACACAAATAGTATACTGTTTATCATTTTTAAAATTTCATTTCATTTAGGAATGGATAATTCTCATCAACCCAAAGATATTATTGAGATCTCAAGTAGTGACAACTCCCCCATTCTACCGATCAACTCATCTCCGTCGATCAATTGGAATGGCATTCTTACAAGCCCCATATAGGATTTTACAAGTAACATTACAAAGTGTTGGCTACATCTTCTCTCATTATGATGACTATAGGTACACAAATGGAATTTCACCCTTCTCTTGCTAATTTTTTTTTGTTTTATTTTTCTTTCCATCTTCATATTATACACATTAATATTTGTATATTTACACACAACTTCATTGCATGCAAGTGGATGTTTTAAATTGGTGTACTTGTGCAACAATTATGTTGATCATGCTGCCGATCTATTATTTCCTGACCAACAACTATTTTCACTTTTAATGCAGCTTTTTCATTTATGATGTAAGTCCGCTAACTTTTTCATTGATTGTGTAGGAAAATAAAAAAAGAATGGAGAAATTTTTTGTGTCAGATCATTCCATACTAGCATATGGAATCATCGCATACAATATCATCAACTATGTCATACATACATCTTGTAAATTTTGCAAATCACAATTGACATTGCTGCAAATCTTTCATTCAATTTTCAATCTCCAAATATGTATCACAAACAATTTGTGTATATTGCAAACAAGATTGTATATATTTTAAACTACACTCCCTTTCCATGTTTATTCTATATATTTTTCTATTGGCGTAACCCTTGCACCCACCCCGATGCAACTGCTAGTTCTAATGTATATCAACCAATCCAATAATAGTCACTATCAATGCACAAAGATAAATTAAATGCCATGTTGCTTATTTAGTTCACTTAAATCCATGTCTTCATCAACTATTTCCTAACAATAGTAGTTACTATCAATGCATAACAATAACTTAAATAATAATTTTCTTATTTAATTTTACATAAATATCTATACTAATCAACTATGTCCTAGACATTCCTTTATCTATCTATATTGTTAAAAAAACTACTTTGAGAATTTAGGTATCCATCACTATCTTGCCAGTTTGATCAGACCAAGTGCTGCTATTCTCAATTTTCCTACAAATCAAAGAACAAAACCGTCTTGCCAGCATTTGGTAGGAACTTCCTAGCAACACGACCTTGTTGGATTAGTGTTTTGTTAGAATAAATTGGTTTTATTGACAACAAATTTACTTGTTTTAGTTTTATCTCAATTAATGTTATAAGATTTTCACAGTCCATCAGGTTGCCACAACTGTTTTTGGATTTAATTGTGTGAATTTTTTAATCAAAATTTCGGATCACACCCTATGATCCATCATATAATCTCACACAATCAAATCTAGAAACAACAATGACAATTTTGTTTTAGCTTGAGAGATTATTTAATGGGTTTAACAAATGATACATTCTTCTTATTTACAAAGATTGATTTTTTATACAATAACTCTATTCAGTAATCCTCAATGATTCTTTCACTTAAATTTGGACTTCAATTGCTTTCTCATGTTCAAATATTGTTTACCAACTCAAATGCTTGCCTTATTAATGGTTTTCTTTTGCAACTACAAAAATAAATTAATGTTCTTAGTTTACCAAGCAATTCAATATTTGGCCAGACTCATAACCATTGTGGCCGACAACAACCATTGACTCATTTCATCCTCTAAGTTTGATGCCTTGTATCAGACATACTCTTACCCCAATGCCTTCATATCAGACACACTCTTACCCCAATTCCTTCATATCAAACTTCCGCAAAGTCCAACACTCTGGGAAATATCAAATTTCTCCTCACATCACATTCCAAAAGTGTATTTAGTCACTATAAAAAAAGTTTACAATTTTCTACTCACATACACAACTTTACTTTCAATTATTCTTACACTATTTACATCATCAAATTAGTTAACGTCAATGATATCAAGTTTCCACAATTTATATTGTTGTTCAATATTGTTTCTAGAGTCAATTGTGTTAGAACTTTTTTGCATCAATGTTTTGGATCACACTCTATGATCAATCACCGAAATGATAAAAAGCAAGAGAAGAAAAAAATCAAAACATGACAAGATCCTTACGCAGACATCTCTTATTTATTTAAAAAAATCAAACAACCAATAACAATTTTACACTTACCCACATAAAACAAAAAGTCAACTTTGTAACCACAAAACAGGTACCTCCCTCCAGATTCAGCAAAACGTACAATTAATCAGACAACACAAAGCAAGCACACAAAACACGTGAGATCTCAGTAAAAAAGATAGATGTTGAAGAACAAGCGCAGATAAGTATTATTATGGCCGACGGCGTCCGTCTGGACGGTAGCAACTCCACTGGCAAAGGCAAAGTCGCCGGTGCCACCGATGACGGGCATGTTCTGCCTGCGCTGGTGCATTCCACCCGCCGCTCCCACCATTGTCAGACTCCCGTTAAAATGCTGGCTTTCCACAAAGGCTGTGAATGCAAACCAGGCTACGGAGTACTCCTCCCATTTGTCATAGCTGGATGTGTACAGGCCCTGCGCTCTTCCCACTACAGTCGAGTTCAGCGTCGGTCCCACCGTCAGCAGGTCGTTGAACACAACCGTATTTCCAAACACATTATTACTCGGCACCTTGTTTGCATTGGTCTCGGAACGAATGTTGTGGTAGTAGAATACCACAGACGATGGGCCCTTCCCCTTCATGCCTTTGCCCTTTCGGCACTTGCACAGAGCATTGGAACCGCCCGAAAATGACAAAATTGCCAGCAGAATAATGAGTAAGGCTCTCCTAGTGAAGAACATTTTGTCTGGCTATACTGTTTGGATCTCATGGCAATGGGATAAGGAATTTATACAGCGCACAGTACTGGTGTAGGCAGCCATCAAATCAAATCCACCGTTTTGACTTTAACTTCTTGGAAACGTTTATGGAGTTTAGCATTACTGCGATTTAACTGAGCTGTTCGGTGGAAATGGCAGGAGGAATTTATACACCGTTCTGGTAGATAGAAATTGACTTTAACTTTCGAGTTGGTTTTTCGAGTTTAGGACACTGCGTTTTAGCTCAATGGATAGGTGGAAATTTGGGCTAATAATGGGCGTTTTAGTATTTATTGATCTAATGTTTAATATTTTTAATAGTTAGGTATAGTGATTGTCATTATAAAGTTATTTGTGTTGATCATGGGTACTCAAAATTGAATGAAATGTACTTTTTAGATTTTAAAAGTAATAAATTATGTAATGTCACATTAGTGAATAATTAAAACATGATTCAATGCACAATTATCGCAATTTAATGCACAACTATCACGATTTAATGTATAGCTATCAAACTATCATTTTTTAAGGGTTTGTTTGGACACTTTAACCAAAAAACATTCTTGTGTGGCATCATGTTTGATGATGTGAACTTGAAAGCTTGATTATAAGCAAGAGCCTTGTCAAGTAAGCTATCATAAAATATTGAGAGTGATTCAAAATTGATGCTTATGATTTTGAGAGGCGCAAAGTTAGGCTGCTCAAAAACTAGGTCCTCTCCCCTATATTTTATAATTTTTTTCCTATATATTTATTTTGGTTAGGCTATCTTTTATGCAATGTTAAGTGAACAAGTAATATCATTTTTCTATTTTCACTTATTTGAGCAATCGATTTTAATTTCTAGTTTTTTCTATTTAAGTTTAAGTATGTGATTTGTGAAATTTATCTAGATTAATTTTACAATTTCTGGAAACAAACTTAAACTTTTGAAATTCAAGTTGAAATTTGTGTTTGCTTCTTTCCCTCTATCCAATCATTATATGTTGAATTAAAGCACAAACATTTTACTTAAGCTCTTGGTATGAGATTTAAGGACTAATCCTAATTCATTTGAACATCTAAAATCTTATGCTAAAAAAAAAATCTCTTGCACATATCAAGAAGCATCAAATGTTTTCATGTGACAACATTTGCATCAGCATAAAACATAATTGCTTTTTTTTTTTTTTTATAATCTTTATACGAAATTTATTAAATCAATATCACAAAATTTTTTAAAGAAAAAATAGATATATTCCTAGTCATTTGCAAACTCCTTTATCCATACAACCATTTTTATGCAAGTTATAAAAATCAAGGAAAAGGAACTTTATACCTAAAATACAAAAAAGAGCATATATCCACATAAAAAGATTAGATATGTTGTTACATGAATGACTTTTACAATCACCAAAATGATCCATTACCAATATTTTTTTATTAATTCTAGTGCATATAATTTACATGTTTAAGATTTAGTGTTAAAATTGTTAATCATTTATCTATTCCTAATACTCCATGATTCACTCATTACTATACATTCACTATAAGCTCATATGCTCAACTATTCATTTAAGCAAATAACTATACATGCAAGATAAAGCAAAGCTTATTTAGAAATAAACATTCATCTTAGTGATATTTAATTAAGTCTCAACATAAGATTTAATACTATATTAAATTCATTCATATTAATCTCTATGATTTATATATAATCTCTATTTGATTTGACAAGTCTAAACACGAGAATTTACTAATATTGTTGGATATTTACTCTACTTAATTATTAGTGCAAATCATGACACCACCCTTTGCATGTTTTACTGCTATTACTCACAATAACCATTATCACTGAAAATGCTTTTACCTTGTTACTTGATTGTGCATTTCATAAATGCTTGTGACCCACTCTACACTAATTAACTAATTATTGTACAAAACACGAGTAGCACCTTGGTACCAATATTCTTACACAGATTTATGTGTGGTCCTTCACACTCTTACAAAATTTATAAAGAACGTACCCAAAAATTCACATAATGTTTCATATACGTAGAATTATTTCAAGGTGGACCACTGAGGTAACCTTTGGTGTGGTCTGAAACACTTTGTCCATCAAAAACTTATACGTGAAATTCTTCTAGAACGAACTTCTTTTAACGCTGAACATTTTTCCTGCTTCTCTTCCTTCTTAATCAGTGCTTGTGGATTATGAACTTGAGTGGCCAAACTATACACTTCTCAAGGGTGATGTCCTCACGCAATAACTCCTCCATATCAAACAAATTGTTTGCCTCCTCTTCTAACCACATATGTCCATTTCTACGACATTATCAGTTGAGTTAGAACAGTCTTTGTTCACATCTTTGCAAGTGACTTGTAAGTTATCTATAGCAAATTTAAGCTTTTGATTTAGTGTGATGACGTTCTCCTACAACACTTGTTCTGTTTGTATATGATGCTCTTGACTTGTTTCGCCCATCGCTTCATTAGTATCATCATCCATTACCACATTGATCGTTGGAGTGGGTGATGTAAGAAATAAGCTTTTGATAATCTCGTTCATTTGGTTGGCATGCTAATTCAGTGTTGCATTGGGACTAGGTTGCATGATAATCTCAACAACTTGGTAATTGAAGATCTCATTGTGATAGAGTTTAGTCTTAGTCAATTGAACAAATGATGTTTGAACATTAAAATGTTTGTTAAAAACAAATGTCAGTGAGAGTTATTTTTTCTGGATTCAATTGTATGAATTTATTTGTATCAATGATTCGGATCACACTCTGTGATCTATCATTTCTCCTACTCAGCTCTTATTTTCATCCTGATGATGGATCATGGAATGTGATCCAAAACGTTGATGCAAATGAATTCTCACGGTTGAATCCAGAAAAAATAGCTCTCATTATTATGGATTGTGGAAATTTAATGTCTCTAAACAAATGTAGGTATCTAGTTGAGCATTAAATATTGTTGTGGTAGGTTGTTCTTCAAAGTGTTGTTCAAATTCTTATTGTTGTAATATTTGATATTAGCAGTGTTTGCAATAACTTAAGAGTGCATTTCTTCCATATTGACCTCCACTTGGCTAGTACAACATGAATATTCACATTACTTGGAGTCCTATTCCTTTGTTGGTTTGTCATTCTATTATAGACCTCTTGTTGTATGTGTTTTTTCCTCACACTCCTATAATTTTATTATAATAGGGGCACTATGATGTACAATCCTTTAATTCTTATTCAATATCAAAATTATCGTCTTCTCTTTATCAACTATCCTCTTTGTGGCTTAGCATTCAATAATTGGTTGTACTTGCTAGTATGTTCCAACAATTGGTGGAATTGTATATCAAAAATAATTCAATTGTGCAACCAAATGCAATCTGCCACAACCTATTGTTTATTGATTACATAGGAAAGTTGGGATTGTTGGAACTCCATTCCTTCATATAGATAAGTTACCTAGCTCAAAGATGGCACAATATGTATGTAGGTGTTCATTAGGGCTATAAAACCTAATTCTAGAGGAATTGGGTAGTCTTCAATATATTCCTTGATGAGATGGTGCGCTAAGGTGTTTGTCATTTCTTTGTGCTATGCAATATCCTTCTTACTAATAGATTTCAAATAATATTGCACAAAGTATATTAATACATGCCTATCCCATATGGGTATAATCTTCAATAGTTAAATAGTCAATGGTAGTTTTACACTTCATTCCTACCAAAAAGTGGTAACTAATGAAGTCCATTTTTCCCTCAATATTGAATGCACTAGCGCTACTACTCACTAAAGGAGCTCAAATTACTAAATAGTGTAAAGGTGTAGATTAATTGCCAAGAGCTTGGAGTGTATGTACATCATCGCTTATGTGAGTTATTTGAGCCATTTTAAACATTTTTAGGTTGATTTTTTTTCTACTTTGCAATAAGGATTATATTCATTCTATAGGGAATTATAGGTACATTAATGAGAATATTAGATAGACTCACATTCAAACTTAGAACCTACTCAAACATGATATAATTTAGTTCTAATAAATTTTAGATAATATAGAATTTTAGCTATAATACATGATTGTTGATTATTTTAAATAATTTCATTAAATTCTACCTTATAAATAATACAATAAAAAAATTAAATACAGTTTGTATCGTATTTCATATAATTAAAAATTTAATTATGAAAAAATCATCTTTCTTAATAAAAAATTATTTGAATGTCTATTAAACCCATAAATCTAATTCTTGATATTAAAAAAATTTAAAACTACCTTACTGACTAATATATTTTAAATTTATTTAAATACTTGTATATATTTAAAATTTTAGTTATAAAGTAATTTTATAATTTATTTGTTTACATTTTAAAATGTAATGTAATGTAGTTTTAGGTCATAAAGAAAGTACTCAATCACCTGACACACTTTTGAATCACCTAATAATTCTCCAATCTACATGTTAAAGGATTTGGTTGAGTTTTAAAAGGGGAAATAATTCACCCACCTAACCTGACATTTCTAGTTATTTTTTTAAGGCATGTACATGTTGAAAATTGAGTGTTATAGGGGAGAGGGGTCGAAACATGCATGAGGTCCTTTACGTGCTATAGGACTGGCACACATAGGGGCTCATAGTGGTACACCTATCCCCTAATAAAGATAAAATTTAAAATTCGTAAAAAACCACATAAAGCACAATCAATGATCAAATATTAAATGCACAATTTTTAGTTTCTATTTGTTTGCAAAATAAGTATAGGCTAGCAGCCAAACAAGTTTGACTATGTTCAAAGTAGTTTTGACATATCACTGACAAGATATTGGGTGCTCATAAGAGAGTTGTATGCTAAAAGTAGACCCCCACCTACATAAACATAGAATCCAAATGTCACACCAACACAAGACTCCCTTATAGATAATAGAGAACTTCACAACAAAATAGGCCTACCACATCAACACTATACAAACCTATATGTTCCATCTTTGACTCATAATATAACTTATTATAACCAAGTTCCCACAAGTACATGACCAATTTAACATGTATAGGAATCCACTTGTCTCATCAAACATGACCCCTTCAACACGTATCGACATTTTTTTCCCCCATCTCGCCAAATGAATCGCACACATACTGTTCACTTCAACTTTGCGCCCACCTGCATCCACAAAAACAAGCTATAAGGCCGCTATTCTACATGAAAAAAATTATGGAAAAAAATGTGAACATTCCACCAAACCAATTAACTCACAATTTAATGGCCACAATTTATCAAATCTGTAATTTATTTCATTCAAATTTCAAATTCAAAAGAGGACAAGAATTTAATTCATATCAAACAAGCATGAAAAAAATCACAATAATTCTTAATTCAAAAAGCCACGAAATCCTTGAAGACTCAACTTGTTTTAGAGTGAGCATCATAAGAAAAAGAGGAGTGACAAGCACAAAAATGAGCAACATAACAAGAAAAGGTGGAAACAACACAAAATATAGACTACCAACTTTCATATTGTTCCAAGTATTACTCTACATGCATTATATTAAGATTATTTATATAATTTATGCCTTTGAATGTGTTGTTCATGTACAAACGAGGTGAGATTTGTTGAACTCTTATTGTTTTCATTTTAAAGCTTTATATTGTTATTCAATACAACCATTAAAATCATAGGTTAGCAATTGTATTTCACTAAGCTTTATATTACAATCATAGTTTAATAGTTGTGTTTCCCTTCTATACAACATAAGTGTAGTTCCCAGTTTGTTGTGTGTGAGTATGTGTATACTGTACATGCTTTTTAGATATGATATTTGTTAAACTCTGACTTACTATTTTTCATCCCTTTGCCTTATATTGTTCTACAGTAGAGATACATTAACAGTTTTTTTTCCCTTGTAAATACAATGTAAGTGTAGTTCCCAATTTGTTGTGTGTGAGTATGTGTATACTGTACATGCCTATTAGATATGAGATTTGTTAAACTATGACTTACTATTTTTCATCCGTTTTCATTTATTTTTTCCTTCATTTCAATCATAGGTCAACACTTGTGTATCCCTTTTATATAATGTAAGCATGGTTCCCTTATTTCATACCATGATTTACTCATAGATTTACAGTCAAGTGTATCCCTTGTATACAATGTAAGTGTACTTCCTATTTTGTTGTTTGTGGATATGTCTATAGTTATATTGTGCATTCCTATCATATATGAAATTCGTTAAAGCCTTGACTGTTATTCATCCCCTTGTTTTTTTTCCTTCACTAGATTCATAGGTTAAGAGTTGCAGTTCACAGTTTATGGTGAGAGTATATGTGTCCTGTGTATATGCTTGAGAATGCCAATGTTGATCACAATGAAGTTGTTCCACTGACTATTTTGTTCTCCATTATAGTCATAGGTTAACAATCTTTCTCTGTATATATGTATTGAGCTATGTTTGTGAACTATTTACAATATTTTTGAATGTCAATGTACCATAACAAACTAAAAATAAAACACAAAAAAACTAATTAATCTTCTATTCAAGCATCATTGTCATCTTATGCAAAGAAAACTATCATTGAATATGAAAATGCCTACGTATTATTGTCTAAATAACTAAATATATGCTTTTCTTTCCTTCAATATTCTTGGTTTTGATTGTACTTATTAAATGTGTAGATGACTAAGGAAAATGGAATGGAAACCTATACTACAACCAAAAAAAGAGTCATGACAAGGTTTCCCTCACACAAAAGAGGTGTTAGATTTCCCCCAGAAGTAGATCCTCCAGTTGATGCAGAGAACAATCCACAACTCATTGCGCTAGTAGTGGAGGTTACTACACCTCGAAGACCCAAAATGAGGTTCCTACACCTCGAAGACTGCAAAAGGTAACAATGAAAAAATGGTTGTGGTCATCAGAGGAAATGATAGGGGCACTCCATGATGTAGACGAGAACAACATGTCCATAAGGGGAGCTTCAAAAAAGTGGAAAATCCCAATAGACACCCTCTCCAAATGGTTAGGTGACCTAACAACAACATCTAAGAAAGGTCCTCCAACTATCCTCATCGAAGAGGAAGAACTTCTGATTATGGATTGGTGCAAAGAAATGGTTGTGGTAGGCCATGGCCTTGAGGTTGTCAATCATAAGGCAGAGGTCGCCAATTTTTTTAAAATAAACCTAACCCTTTCAATAATGGGCTCTCGAGAAACTCTTGGTGGACAGGTTTCAAGAACCGACATTAAAAACTGATGTTGCAAATAGTTGAAGGCCTAGACAAAGATAGGACATTGAACCTTAGACCTACTATTGTATCTGCTTTCTACAAGACATTGTCTACATCATATGATGCAAATCCATATGGTACTCATCGCATTTGGAACTATAATATGAAATTGGTATCTAAGTAGGAAGAAATGGGGCCATGATTGTGCTAGCCAAAAAAGGTAGCAGGAACGTGTCCTACATTATTCCAAAGAGCCGTGAATGGATAACCATTCTATGTTGTGTTAATGCTGTCAAGCAAAGCATTCTAGAGTTTTACTTGTTTAAGGGGAAAAAACACTTAAACAAATTTTACATTGCAAGCTGCAAACCAACTGCTTGAATAGTAGCCTAGCCCCATGCATAGATGATAAAGGAGTTGTTTATGGAATGGTTGTACCACTTTGTGCGGTCAGTTCTAGGTGACGTGTCACCCAGGTCAATATGTAGTTGCTGATTTTCAATGGGCATGGAAGCCATGTCACGCTCACAACCATCCAACAAGCAAGAGGGTTGTATATATTAACTAAATTTTCTAGCACACACCTCACATAAACTACAAGAGTTAGATGTGAGTGTGTTTTCTTTTTTAAAAAGGGTGATCCCACAATAGTGGTTTACAATTCCCTTCATGAAGAAAAATTGCAAAAATGCTCCCCAAAAATAAAATCGGGGTTTTTAGGGGTTCGCTCGAAGGGGGGTGTTCGAGCAAACCCAAAAAAGGGTTCGCTCGAACAACCCCCTTTGAGCAAACCCCTTTTTGAAGCCAGGTTTGCTCGAACCCCTTTTGGCGAGGTTTTTTAAATGAAATCAAGGGAAAATGGAAAAAAAGGGAGGGTTCAAGTGAACCACCCTTCTAGTGAACCCCCATTCTCTCGAAGGGGTCTAGGGAGTTCGCTCGAAGGGAGTTCGCTCAAACCTCCCTTTTTTTCCCTTCCCCCCTCCTCTAGCAATTTTCTACAAAATTTTACCTTTCCGAGCTTGGGTTGAAGATGAAAATGCAATCAAATTCACAGACCCAACTAGATGATGGTAGTCCTTAGAACAAGCTATCCATCAAATATAATTTTAATATATTTTAGTTTTATTATGCATTTTTTAGTTTAATTAAACATAGGTTTTTCACCAAAAATCAAGCTCTTTGTTTGCACATGTGGAAAAATAGAAAATTATAAAAAAAACTAAAAAATATCTAGATGCACTTGATATTGATGTCCTTGATCCAACAAAAAAAAAGAATTTCGATACATACAAAAAAAGTTGTGTTAGCAAGTAAACATATGTCTACATTGTAATTGGGTTGACTTCAAAACTTAATTAAGAACAAATATTCAATAAAACACTATGAAACCAATTGCATGCACTAGATATCGTAGTTATGAATCTAAATTTGAAAAAAATATAATTTTATCCTTCATAGAAAAAAAATTATGTGTTAGCAAGTACACATCACTCTTTAAAAATGGTGTTTATTGTTAAAAACTAGTTTTTGAAGGAGATGGAAAAGGAAATGCAATTTGATTTCAATATTTTTTTTAAATATATATTTAGAATATAAAGACAATGTCACAAATCACTACTTTGCATCATCTTGAAATTCCTCATGTTTAGCAGCTATAGGTGCCCGAAAGTGAAGATTTAATTTAAAAAAGCAGTTCAACGTCAAGTTTGGCCAAAAAGTGTTTAAACCACCATTGTGGGATCACCCAAAACATACTTCAAATCAAAACATGCATCATGGTTGGAAAGGTATCCGAACATTGAAATCGGGAGGGAAAAACTTGCAGAACTAGGTAGAAAATCATTGTTAAAAGCTTTGACAATTGATAACATCAAATGAAGATTTAGAAGGACTGAGATATGGCCACTCAATCTGGATGCACTCATGGACGACATGCATCCCAATGACACATTTGAGGTTACCATAGGTGAGGATGATTTTACAGTGCAAAAAATCCTTAGCCTTTTACGAGTTGCTATGTCAAGAGACGATGTTAACAAACATTGTTGTCCACTCTTCTAAATGGTCAATTGTAGTCTGCAAAAAAATCACAAGTAGAGGAACACATACCACATTCACCTCACAACAGTCATGCTGATTTAGTTGCACAAGTGGTGGGTGATCAACAAACTCCTCCCATGGTGGATAACCCAATTGACCAATCAGACGATAGTCTAAGTCTTCCCTTGCAGTGTAGCCAACCATCCTAGTTGGTGGAGGGAGCGATGAATCTAGGTATTGATTTGCATGTCAAATAAGAGAAGGGTAATTTTAGTTTCCCATCACCACCACCTGCATTTGTCCTACCTAAAATCATGCATTACTATGTTGATTGTGGAACTTTAGATTTAGGAGGCAATGCATATTTCATTGAGGAATCACACGTATTGGAAATTGAGGTGGAGGAGAACATTGTCTCACCATTGGAGCAGACACAAGAAACAAAAACAGTTTCACACATCAAAAAATTCCTTAAGTTACTTGTGCACACTGTTTATCAAAAAAATGCAAAGGTGTTGATAATGAAATTCGGTTGAGTAGAAAATCTCAACTCTTAATGAAAGATGACCACATGAATCTATTACTGTAGCAGGAGGAAAGGAAGAACTTTAGAGATTAAGGAGATCAAATCCTAAAAGAAACAAGAGAATGAGGAGAAAAAGGTAGCACAAAATGTGGCGAGGGAATTGAAGGAGCATGCCAAAATAGAGGAGATACAGTGTAAAGGAAAAGAGTAGCACAAACTACAATTGAAGAAGGATATATACGTCAAAAAGGAGTAAGGGAGGCTTCAAGGGGAACATGACATAAAGGAAAAAGAGATTGAGGCAAGGTGTAGATGAATTTACACTGAGAAAGATGGTTAAGGACTCTTGGTAATCCCTTGTCAGCAAGTAATGTAGTATTTTGGGATTTGCTGAACATCAATATCCCTCACTACTCCACTGCAATGAATTATTCAACCCTCTACCAATCTAAGTTAAGGTGCAATCAATTTATAATTTAGATTGGTAGTCGAGATGTACATCATATCCCACATATATTAGTTCATATGAATTGTTCACCATCGGCCCCATCACATGTAACTTGAACCCAATTTTCTAGTCCAACTCAGTCATGTAAGCAACACTCAACAATGACTGGAAGGGGATGCAAACATGGTTTCCATTGGTACCCCAAGCTACCAACCACCAATTCTCTATCACAATAGCTCCTAATTGTTTTCCAATCATTGTAACAACATTGATATCTCCAAATGCAGCCTTATTTTGTTTTGATTTGCAATGTATGTTTTTTGCTCTAGCCCATGATCTGGTCATATGTCACAACTGAGGGCTAATTTTTTGCACTGATTTAGTGATCGATTTTTGCCCCTCATTAGCCTTGCATGTACTTGAAGTTCCAAATACATCTATTTTTTCATTTTTCCATAAATTTTTGCCACAATATCAAAATTCTACAAACAAGATATCAACAGAAAGCTAGTTCTGCATACTTTGTAGTGGTGCGGGCCATTTTTCTAGATTTTATTGTAGGTACAAAATATTAGCATATGAAATTAGATCTCCCATTTCAACCTCCGAACTCATAACTTTCTACCATTTTCTTTTATTTTGGTGATTCAAGTTGTCTTTGAAAGGTATTCAAGAGCTCTTTCATTGTGCCCATGCACTTTTTCCAGATTCAACCCCAAGTATTATTTATTTAGTATTTTGATATTTGTCATTGTGACTATTTACTTGGAAATCACTCTTGAAGAGGTTTTATCAGTTTGAAGACTTCATTTGTTGTATATATCATATTTGGGAGTTTCTAATTGATATTGAAGGTCAATGTCTTTGTAATCTTGGAGATTTATCATAGTTCATTATGGGGTTTTCATTTCATCCCACTGATTATGTTGAAAAGGGGAAACTATAAGAAATGGAGAGATGGCATCATAAAACATCTCTAATAGCTTCATTTGTTGCCCCATTTGTATAATCTTGTTCCCCCTCTAGTACTGATAGTAAGAAATTTACATGGAATTGCAAAAGGGATCATGTCTTAGGAGTTATTGAAATACATATTGATGTTGCCACTTTGAATGCTATTGATCATTTTGAGTGTCCTCATACTCTTTGGACTAAAATTTGGGAGATATATGAAGATCCTGAAACTCAGCCATTCCCAGATGATCATGTTTTATATTTTCTTGTGCCTCTTCATTTTTCAAACAAGATACCCTATGATCATGATATTATGGAGTTTGAATATTTGGAATACTTTTAATCTTCCGAAGAGGATGACAAGGGTTCTTCAGATGCTTCTTCTCCATCAAATACAGTTGATGTAACTTCACCTTCAGTGATTCATTGTGCAGAGTCATTGATTGAGGCTTCCATAATTCCTGTTTAGTAGGACCTTTCATCTTATGTTGGTGATTCATTGAGAATGTCCAATGATTCATTACAAGTACACTAGTAGAATTTGACAAATAAATGACTATATGACAAACTTTTAGTCACGACAACTAAAAATGATTAAATTCTACTAATTTTTTGCAACATAGCTATAAATGACAAAATAAATAACTAATTTGATTGTCTAGTAAAAATACAGCTAAATAATTAGTCACACAAACAAAATTGACTAAATAATTAGTCACACAAATAAAAATAAAAGTGGGGGAAAGAAAAGGCACACATTTTTTGAGCATATTATTATTCGCGCTTTTTGGTTTTGGGTGAAGGAAAGCAACAGAGAAGGAAGATCAACACTTAAGTATATCAACATTACAAAGTTGAGATGGGGATTTTTGAATCAAATGGGGAGCTACAAATTGTGAGGGAAATAAATTTTAACAGAACACAAAGGATTTGCTTATGTCTATGTTGTTTATCTAGAACTCCTTTTTCGTTGGAGAATAATGCGTCCCTTGCTTATTTTGGACGTGGCTTAGGATTTTTGCAGCATTTGAGGTTTTTGAGGTAAAGGGTTTGAGATTGGGAAAAACATGTTGTTTCTCTTTTTTCCTTAAATGAAAAATTCGTAGATGCTAGATTTTTCAAAATTTCTTCTGGTACAAATTTTGTTTTTTGTGGTTTCTAGAAAAGTAATGAAACAACAAAGTGATATCTTCATCGATCTTGCACGTTTTCTTCTATACCTCATTACCACAAAGGCTCCTAAGGAGAGGTGCAGGCTGGCAGTGTCGACATCGCCACCCCGCGGTGATCTGCAAAGTTTCGAGTGGGGGTGCGGGATTACTTCGGCTAGAGGTGGTTTCTCACCTTCCTTACCCATTATCTATCCTTGAATGCAATGCAAAATGCATTTGGAGTCAAGTGGGTTAATTGTTTAAATTTAACCAAATGCAATTTCTTTTCTGCTATGTCTAAATTTTTGATAGCTAATACAACTATGTAACTTGTTCTTTCCTTTTGTGTTGTTGTTAAGTGTGTTTTATTTTGGTAATTGAATCACTTTTCTTTTAGTGTTTATTGGTTTTGTTAGAAATCTTCTTTCTTTTTATTTTCTATCTACATTCAGGTAATCTTGATCTATGTGTCTGAGATTCACTAATCTCCTGTGAGCAATTTTTTACCTTAAGCATGCTAATGACCATGCAAATATTTTTTCTTTCCATTCATCCTAGAATATGTGTATATCCATCCCATCAACTATTGAGTCATGATGTTATAATCTCTATGCCATGGGAAATTTGTCTTAATCTTGGTGCATTGACCCTATAGATTAGGATTTACTTTTAATTTTTATGCATTTCTTCCTTCTCCCTTTTCTTCTGCAAAGCAATTAGTGTGAACCCGTTTCATATCTTATAAGGAGTGTGCCTTTCAATCCAAAAGTTCATCATGTTTCTCAAGTCACAAGCCTCCCATTGTTGCAATCTACATGTTGCATGGATATGGGGTATACCTGGCTTATGCATCAAGTGGTTGCAATATCTGAGTGACAATAGGTATATCAACTCAATCCATAAAGGTAAGAAGGAGGTTATGGTGATGTAGTTAGATTAGGCTAACTGGGGACTTTCTATTTGAAATTTTTGAAAAATTAGGCTTATGTAAAGATTGGATTAACTAGACTAAAAGTTGTATTAGCACCCCAACTTTTTTTGTTCTTGTTAACATCATCCCAATTGGGCTCTTTCAAGCCTCAAGAGGTCTAAAGCAAGGGGATTGTTTTCCTCCTTACCTTTTTGTTATTGTAGCAGATGCTTTATGGAGGAAAATTAAAATTGAGTAGGAAAAGAGAAATTTCAAAGGGCTAAGTATTACTTCAGTTGTAAGGCCTATGCTCACAAGGGAATCTACAATTACATAAGCAAAGAGTTTTAGGAAGATATTGGAAATATATGAATGTGAAACAATGCAAAGAATAAATAATAATAGGTTGAAAAAAAATATTCTTCAATAACCCTAGAAAATAAGTAGAGAAAAATATTATCCATTACAAGATTTGAAAAATTAGACTTGCTAAGTATTTACATGGGAATTCCTTTGATGGAAGGTAAGATTAAGGACTGTTGGAAAGGGGTAATAAAATAGTTACAAAAGAAATTATTATCCTAGAAAGGGAAATGGCTTACAATGGCAAGAAAGGTTAACTTATCAAATTGTGTTTGCAAGCAATTCCAATATATATGATGTCTCTCTTCCAAGCATGTATTTAGTCTTCAACGATAAAATTAGCAGTCTTAATGAAAATTCCCATGGAATGGCTCAAAGAAAAAGAAAAGAACATATTTAGTAGCATGGCATAAGATTGTTAGCCAAAGGATAAAAGAGGGGCTTGAAATTAGATCTCTAGAAGCAATGAATTTGGGGTTAGGTGCAAACCTAGCATGGAGAATTAGAAGGAAGGCAAGTGATTGTAGTGTAAGATTATGATGGTTAAGTATTTAGATGGTATAGAAAAAAAGAGGATTTTCATCCAAGAAGAGCTACTATATAGTTTTGAGGCCTAAAACTTCCTCCAAAGATATATTCCTTTTGTCAAAGAATGTGTTAGGTGGAATTTGAGACAAGGAAACAAAGTAGCTTTATGGGAAGACACATGATTAGGGGGGAAATCATCATGGGAAATAGAGGAGCTTACAGACCTAAAGTGTGTTACTAAATGTAAGTGGGTATTGGATTGAAGATGTAAGTATGGGATGGAGTAAACTAGAATGGCCCAAAGGCATTGACAAGAAAGTGATGCACTTAGCCAACACCCAAGAGAGAGCTCCCCTCAAGGAGATACACTTAGCCAACACCAGGTCACAAAAGAAACTTGAAGATGACCACTTGATCTAGGATAAATCAAAATTTGGAAAAATATTTGTTAAAAGTGTCTATGACTTTTTGCACTCTAGGGAAGAGAAAATAAAGTGGAACTTCCCAAAAAAGATGGTTTGGAAAAAGCTCTTCTCTAGTTGGTTATCTCAAAGAAAGCTTTTATTTATGACACTTTAATGTGCAAGGACTTCTATGAGCCTCCAATGTGCATAATGTGTAACAAGAGAAAAACGAATGGTGACCACCTTTTTTTGCTTTACAAAGCGGCTTGGGAAGCTTAGGGAAGATTTTTTAATAAAATATACATGTAATAGGCATGACCGGAATCAGTAATTAATTGGATAGAGGCTTGGATGGGTTGTACAAGCAAGGGAGTTCTATAAGAAATTTGGAGAATTTTTCTAACAGTAATAAGTTGGAATCTATGGATAGAGCAAAACTCTCAAATTTTCAAAGAAGTAGAGAGCCCAATATGGTGAATTTGGGAGAGAATAAAAGCCTTTTTTTATCTAAATTTCTAAATCATTGGCAACCAAAGCAAGAAACTATGTATGAGGATGTAGAAGATTCAAATTAGTTAGGGCGCTTAATAAAAGGTCTTGTGGTTGTAAGCATGCAAAGATAAAATAAGAGAAGTGGAGAAATCCAAGGTAGGAAGGATGAATCTCAATTTTGATAGTGCAACTTGAGGAAATTCTTAAGCAACAACAGGAGGAGGTAATTTCCAAACTAATGAGGGACAGTTGGTTGTGTTGTTTTTCGTAAGTTTTGGGATAGAAACTAATAATGGCACATTGACACTGGCACTTTTAGAAGGCATAAGAACAACACAATAAGAGGGATAGAAGGAGCTTTTTGTAGAAGGTCATTTCAAGATCATAATTGAAGTTATCTGAAAATGAAGGTACACAGATAGGAAACTTTAGAGCATTATCAATGCAATCAAGGCAAGGATAGGGACTCTTGAGATTTCCTTAGGCCACATCTAGAAGACATGGAACAAGGTTTAGGAAACAAAAATACTATGATCAGTTACAATAGCATGAGAATATATGACTTCAACATTTGAACAAAACAATATTCTGGCAGAAGGAATAGTTACATCATGTCTTAATTTTGAGCAAAATATTGAGGTAAGTGTGAGATGGGGATCGTCAATGTGGTTCAATTACACTTTATCCATGATGAATCGAAGAAAAATTTAGCCATTAAACCTCAATCTCAAACAAGATCATTCAAATTGAAAGTTTTAAAACTAAGCAATTATTGAAACTGAAAAACTACGAACTAGGAAAACAGTTAAATTCCTACTCTAACCCATTTGAAACTTATCTTGTTTTGCAATTGGTGTTGTGTTGATGTGGAACAACGACCCTTTCCCAATCCTGTGATCAATGAGCCTATTTCAATTGATTCTATGGAAGAGAATTGATGAAACCATTGTGATAAATGGATGAAACACTGATTTATGCTAATTTGAACATGATGCAAGCTAAATAAACATGATTTTATGCTAAAATTGATCTAAACATGCAATTGCTAAGCTAATTTAAGCTATTTCTAAGCTAAAAGATCGAAAACCTAATTTATTAAAAAACTAAGATGGATGCATGGAAGCCATTAATGGATGCTTTAAGCTATTATGCAACTAAAATATACTAAAATTATGCTAAATGTGAGTAGATTAAGAGTGTGCATGCAAGTGAATTCAACAACATAAGTTTACAATTGACAGATGGATCCATTTATCTCCAAATAGTGACCTATTTATAGGAAGGAAAATGAGAAATAGAGGACTGAGATCGAAAAGATTAATCAACAGTTAGAGATGGAGGAAATCAGAGGCATGGATCAAGGATTCTCATCAACAGGTGAGAATGCAAGATGGGATTTAATCAAGGGCTCCCACTTGTTCCAAACAAACACACTTTTGACCTACACACATAGGTCACCAAGTGACTTGCTCAAGAGGTCATAAGTTTAGCTTGCTTAGGCAGTTAAGTGAGATGATTAGGGGAGAGAGAATATTCCTTGGAATATTCTCATGGGTGAGGATAAAGAAATTTTGCAAATTAAAAGAAAGTTTTAATTGTGCAAAAAAGAAGGATGAGGAATACTCCATGGGAATATTCTCTTTTGGAGGAAAAATAGTTTAATTATTAATTTAAAAAGGTGTAATCACACAATTAGGGGATTCAGAAGAATTAAAGTGATATTCATTAAATTAAATGATTTAATGAATGGGGAAAGGTGATATGATATTTAATTGAATAACTTAGGGTTATTTAATTACATAAGATGACCCGGGGAATTAAATTAAATACTATGATATATTTAATTTAATAGGATGAAATGTTAGCATGAAAAAGGGGGAAATTAATATGATTAAATGCGTTAGGTTAATAGACGAAAATGATGCAATTAATTAATTAGCTAGGATAATTCAATTAATTAAGCGAAATGAGGATGGATTTGAGAGGAAATGATGTTAGTAACCTGAGTCGAGTATATGATATTGTTTAGGACATTTTTTAGTGTCTATAATAAGTAATTTGTGTCTCCCCATTTTGGTTTTATGCATGATTACCAAGATAAACTGTATTACATGCCTTGTCTATGAAATCATCAATTTTCTTTAAAGTTCTAAAGCCTTATCAACAAAACCATTTCTACTTTCATTGTAGTTCATGAGACTACATCTCTTTTAGGCATTCTATTATATATTTTTGTGTGCCTTGTCTATGCTACCACTTTTTGCATGTAGAGAAATATTTGAGAATTATGATTTCATACCTTTACCCTTTGTAATGTCATGTTTATCTAAGATTTGTTTTTGCTTAATATAAAAAAAAAAATATTCTTATTGCAATCGTAGCTTGAATAGTTCAAAATTTCTCTAAAACTACTCTTCTATTTTTTTATTTTGGTGGATGTCTATAGGATTTTATGCTGCATAGGTAGGGAGGAGTCGGTTACACATTTCGATAGCCCTACATGGAAGTCTCTAAAACCGCTTCACCCCATTCTATTTTGTGCATGTCTTGCAATTGATATAATAGATGTAGTGTGAAAATCAGAACATACTCGAAGGTTCTTAACAAGTCTAATAGTTGTACCAAGGGCCATGTTCAAAAAATCAAATGCAATTGCTAAGGTTTCACTATGGTGGCAGATAAATGATTCTTTTTTCTTCTATTCCACAATATTAAGGAAAATTCTTGAATCTGGAAATACCCTGTTGCCTTCATTTGCCAAGCCAATTTCTCCAATTTTTGCATAGCTCTCCCGTGTTCGTGGATGTGATCTGTATCCTACACAAAAAAAGCATGTACCATTTTATGCCCTTCAATCCAACTACATGTAGGTATCTTTTTAATTCCTCTATCTTTCATCAATCTCCTTACTATTTGGACCTCACCACACTTGCCTACTTCTGCACAGATGTTTTAGAGAAAAAATTAGCCTCTACTTTATTGAAATGTGCATAATTTTTGTACTAAAATATTTGTTACTTTACTTTGAACTACTCTTGTTCTAATCTAGTTCAAAATAATTTCCACTTGGTGGATCTTTTTCAACTTAATCGCTTTACGTCTTTTCAATCTGCCTACATATGGTGACCATTTACAAAGGCGCTTTTTCATCATCAAATTGCTAATGGCAATTTTATTGGTGTAGAAAATTTCTGGATGGTGGGTGTGGTACTATTGGATTAGCCCAACTGGCTAGACTCTAAATGGTATCATAACTACTCAATATGGTGATTTGAGCAAACAAATCAATGTAGCCAAACAACCTTCCCAATCTATAAAAAAAAATTAAAAGATTACTTTGGATTTTGACATGACTTATTGGGTGTTACAGTTGTAGTCCTAGTAATATTCCCTTGTTCTTTTGCAATCAGAACTTTCAATTTCCAAAAGAGATGAAGGAAACAATGTTATGTAACAATAATATAATTAGCATATGACAAGGCCTACTGTGCACAATTTTCATTTGTTCAGAACTTGACATAGTTTACATGGTTAGCTTTTCTCAAGTCATGTAGATAAGTATGGATGTAGGCCAACACAATCAAGATTATAGTGATGTTGATGTGTAGATTCTGTTATAAATTTTGTTTAAATTTCCTCAAGTCATGTACATGAATATTGTTAATGTAGTATTAGAAATAGTACTCCCCACCTTGGAGGAATAAAGCACAAGGATAGGGTTCTTATTTCACATTTGCTATACTCAAGGACGCCTTAGAGATCTCAACCTCAAGTATGGAATGGAGGAAAGAGATCTGCTAGAAGGGTATCCTAGGGTATGTTTAGAGATTAATGAGGGGTTCACCATCAAGTAAGAACTTGGAAAGAAAAATTCAAGGCAAGGCCTAATGACAAAACCTAGTGATGCATGAAACTTGAATGAATGACCTAGAAATGTATATAAATGATACAGGAAACTACAAATTTGAAATATGATGTGTTCATCTGGGTATATTCATGCAGTTATGATGTCATGAGATGCATGATGCTTCACTTGGAGATGATACTTATGCGATATAGAGATGCAGGATGATGATGTAATTGGGAAGCGATAGGATGCAACTATTATATTTTCTCTTAGGTGCATTATATTTTCATGATATAGCTATGAGAGGGACCATGCTAGACAACAGGTTCAAACTATCACCACTAGAGAGACCGGGAGATTGGGTGGTGATAGCAGTTAAAGGCCTTCACAACAACTACTCAGGGAAAGATTGTATCCGCCAGATTATACAGAGAGGTTGTGACCGAGGTGGCATATTACAGGATACATTGCCACCGTAATGCACCAAAGGCACTCAAACAACCTGATTATTCACAACGTGGTGATATATGGCCCAGGGCTAAGGATCAACTAGAGAGCCAGGTCGAAGAGGGTAGCAACCATCAGGGCTAGCCTGATTTTGTATAGACACTTTTTGACTTTTTTTGCCCCATTTTTTCACACAAATATACATTCATGGGCTCCCTTTTTATAGCCTTTTGGATACTGTATTTATGATCAATATACATACACTGATCTAAATTTTGTACCATGGCATTCAATTTTTGATATATATATATATGATACAGATACAAATTTGATATGATGTGTTCATCTTATTTCATGCTTATGATGTATGGATGCACTTCACTTATGCTTATGCGATATGAGATGCAATGAGATGTAATGTGATGGATGCAATGTTATATTCTCTTTCATTATATTTTCATGATATGCTATGTTGTCACATATGGAATCAGATTGCACTATAGAAAACAGCATGTGACATGTCTTTTTTTATGAAGGATAAAATTTTCTATTTAGCTAGTGCTTCCACTATAGTTTTATTGAATATTTTTTCTTTAATCAAGTTTGAAAGTCAATCAAATGACAATATGCAATGTGTTGTCAAGGACTGGATGGATATGATGATAGATAATAAAACAAGATGTATGCTTAAATGATTGATGATATTTTTGTGTGTACAAATTAAAAAATTAGGGAAAAAGGGGTAGAACCAGGGGGGTTCTAGTTAATGAACCCTGGTTCATGATAATATGCACATTTCCTTTATTTTTTGGGTGTGGGCCCAATAGTTAATGGGTTCGCTCGAACCCTAGTTCGGTCGAACCCCTTTATGGTTCAGTCGAACATGTAGGTTCATGCGAACCCCTAAAACTAATTTTTTTGCCATGGGGTCATTTTTTCTCAAATTTCCTTCCTCTTCAAAAGTGTAAACCACTTATGTGGCTTCACCCTGATATGATATGATATAGATGCATGTCTTTTTTTATGTATTTTCTATGCAGTTTTATGATGATTATGATTATGTATGCAATGTGTGTATGGATGGATAATGCAAGATGTATGCTTATGATATGATATGCGATGTATGTTAATGCGACGATTTAAGATGCTTAGAATAACAAAACTATAGTATTCATCACAACTTAAATTCTATGATGATGCAAGATGTATGATGGGATATGCTATGAGTATGTTGATGATTTGTGGATGCAAGATGGATGCATTGATGATGATTTTGTTGACTGTCATGATACCAAGTTAGTGCAGAGAGAAGATAGAAGAATAAAGAATGATCAACCATTGATATGATTGCTTCCAAAATTCCAACAAGTCTATGATCCACTGACTTTATTAGAGATGATGATGAGAAATGTAGGATGAGGATGATAAATGCAAGATGATGAGGTGCTCACTTTTCGAGATTGGTATTTTATGTCATTCCTTATTGTTTGATATAACACATAGACATGATGCATCAAGGTATTAATAACTAGGACGAGGTTGTATCTAGTGTACAATGGAATTTGACTCAACAAATAGATAGGATAGTTCTTGTTCACACCTTGACATACAAAAACCTCATTGGAATGTAAGTTAGAAGCTTAGAATATATTGGACCAACGCATACACAATAGTCAACAACGTACTCCAAACAACCTTCCTACACACAACTAAACAAGTATGAACCAAGATTATTTTACAAGAGTATCCACAAGCACAAAAAATGAAAGATAATGATCGATGCCCCATTCCTTTCTCTCTAAATCATTTTAGATATACATCATCGAGAGGTCCTTAGAATGGGTCAATAAGATAAATCATAAGAAAAGATCAAAGACAAATAGTCAGTGTTATCTATATCTCTTGCCTGGTTTAAGTTTAGCTAAGGTGATGTCTGATAATGATGTCCATCGCAGGAAGGATACATCCCAGGACATGTTGATCAGATGGTTGTTTGATGTTAGGATGATGATGTGAAGATGGGTTGTTGATATAAACTTCATTGACACACTTAGCTATGATCTATACTTTAGATTTTGACAATTAGGTTCTCACTTTACAACTTGCTATACTTGCTTTCTTTTTTTTTTCCAAAGGTTGAAGGTGGTGAATGATTTATTATGGGTGAAAAATTATTGTGGGTGAAAGTGAGATGGGATGGGTAGTTTTTGGATTTTTTAGAATATTTCAATGTTTTTGGTATTTTGAAAATGTTTTGAGGATATTTTTGGTCTTTTTGAAAGTTTAATGAAAGTTTTAGGATTTTCAGTTATTTGAGGTTGTTTAGGGTTTTCTCGAGTTTTCAAATTTTTTTGTGTTTTCTCAATATTTGAATGTTTTTGTGTTTTTGGAATGTTTTGGATGTTTTGGAATTTTCTGAATTATCTGGATGTTTAGGGATTTTCAAAGAGTTATCTAGATGTTTAGGGATTTTCAAAGAGTTATCTGGATGTTTTGGGATTTTCTGAGAGATTTTGACAAAGAACCTAACCTAAAAGACCTATCCTAGGGGCCTCAAAGGCTGATAAAAGATAAGCCTTACCTACGTTATACACGCATAGACCACGTAGTTCAACCAACTCAAATTATTAACAAAGAGATATTAACAGGTGAGATAATGTCAGATTATTATGAAAGACTCCTTAAGGACTGGCCTGGGGTGTCTCAGGGGCACATCAATGATGGCCTTTCCTACGTTCAAGCTCAGAGACGACGTAGTTCGATAAGGGACTATTTTTTGGATTTTTTGATATTTGACCTTTTTAGGGATTTTGATGTGTTTTGGATGTTTTGGATTTTGAATTTACATTTTTCTAAATATTTTTTGATTTTGATGAGATTTTATGAATGTTTTTGGATTTTCTGATGACCCTTAAGATATACAAGAAACCGATGTGATCCATAACCAACTTCCCCTAGTGTGACATGTTAGACTACCTCGATACGGGAAGGACAAGCCAACCTTTGGAATATGCCAAGTAGTACCAAATGGATTGCGATACCTCACAACATCAAGCTATGATAAGGATGCAAATAGGAAATGGATGAATGGGATAAAGGATGTGATGGATGGAGGGTGGTGCAAAGAATGATAGGGTAAAGAGCCAAAGAATAGATGGAGGTACTTTTATTTATGCAAGGCACCTGTTTGCCAGGTTTTCACCAATGTACTTGCCCAAAGCGCCACTGAAGTTGTTTCCACTAGAGGACGATTATTTTTATTTTCTTTTTTCAATTATTTTTCTCATTTTTTTGGATTTTGATCTTTTTTTGATTTTTTTGTATTTTCAAATTTATACCCTTGAAGACTAGGCATAAAACCTTTTGAGATGCAAGTTGTTGGTGGGTTCTTGCAAGGGTTCACCTTCAAGTGTTGATAGTTGTTATGCTCTCGATCCATAGCTTGTTGTGATGATGAAAGGACCCAACCAGTTAGGCTCAAACTTCCCTTTGTTGTCTTGATCTGGAAGATTCTTCTGATTATGTTTTAGAACAAGATCCCCTACCTGGAAAGACCAACATTTGATCCTCTTGTTGTAGATCTGTTTTAGTCAGTTTTGATATACTTGCAAGTGATTGAGGGCATCAAGACAACGTTCATCCAAGAATTCTAACTCGTTCAATCGAGATACTCTATATTCTTCATCGATGATCAATTTTTGTAATGACACTCGCAATGATGGGAGCTCAACCTCAATAGGAAGGATAGCTTCACATCCATAGACTAGGGATAAAGGGGTTGCACCTATTGGTGTGCGGATACTGGTTTGATAAGCCCAGAGAGTGGGATTGAGTTGCGGATTCCAGTCACGACCAGCTTCATTGACATTTTCTTCAGGATTTTCAAGATGGTTTTGTTCATAGCATCAACTTGATTGTTTCCCTGGAGGTATTAGGGGGTAGAGAATCGGTATTGGATTTTGAATCTTTGATAGAGCTCCTTCATATTTTGATTCTTAAAATGGGTTCCATTATTTAAGTTAAGGGTTTGTGGAACACCATAACGGTAGATTAGGTGGTTCAGGATAAATTTGGCAATCTGCCTCCCTGTTATAAATGTCACGGGAATGGCTTACACCCACTTAGTAAAGTACTCAGTGGTGGTAATGATAAAATTGTGGCCATTGGATGGGGTTGGGCTAGTCTTTCCTATGAGGTCAAGTCCCCACTACGAGAAAGGCCAAGGTGTGATCAAGGGTTGCAACTCTTGAGCTGGAGCATGAATCAGATCTCCATGTTGTTGGCACTAGACACACTTCTGCACGTACTGATGAGCTTTCATTTCCATGGTTGGCCAATAGGACCCCGTCCTCAACAGTTTCTTAGCTAACGTCATATTGCTAGAATGGGACCCACATATGCCATCGTGTACCACTGTTAATGTAGTGAAGGCTTCCTCTTAGTTAAGACATCATAGGAATGTCCCCTTGATGTTTCAATGGTAAAAGGTATCACCTAAGATCATGAATCGGGATGCCATTTTAACAAAGGTCCTTTTAAGATTTGAGGTGATATCAAATAGGAGGGTTCCTCTGCTTAAGTAGGTAAAGATGTCATGGTACCACGAGGATCTAGGACCAACAATGAAACATGCGAATTCCAATTCAAGGATCTCAAAAGTTGGTATGAGAAGTTGGTCTACCAAGAATTCACATTGGAGGACGTTGTTCGACATGTCTAGTAGTGATCCGATCATTTCCATGGTGTTTATTGCTCTGTTGTTCATGTGAGGAATTTTCTCAAAAGTTATGTCTATACAAAGGTCCTTGAGATTTTCCACCATCCTTTTGTAAGGAGTGAACTTGTCATCCTTAGTTTGATAGTCATCATTGACTTGGTTGATAACCAACTGGGAGTCTCCATAGACTTTCATCTCTTGTATCTGCCATTGAATTGCTATCCTTAGACCTATGATTAGGGCTTTGTTCTCAACAATATTATTAGGACAAGGGAATGATAGCCAGTATGACTTTGGGATGCAATCACCTTGAGGGGTGATGAAAAGAATGCATGCCCCTAATCCATGTTGTGTGAATGATCCATCAAAGTACATCTTCCACTGAGCTGTGAGATTGATAAGGAACACTAGTTCATCAGGGAACTCATATATCAAAGGGTTCTTAGCATAGATAGGTACTTCTGCTAGTTTTATGTGATCACTTTTCCTTTGATTTCCTTGCGCTCTACATACTCTATGTCAAATTCTATTAAGATCATCACCCATTTGGCCATTCTCCCTATGAGAGTTGCTTTGGATAACAAGTATTTTAATGGATCAATATTTGCAATGAGCTTGATTTGATGTGAGAGCATGTAGTGTCTGAACTTTTGTGAAGTAAAAACTACTACTATGCATGCTTTCTCAATAGGTGAATAGTTCATTTCATAGCCCACCTAAGTTCTATTGATGTAGTAAATAGCTCTTTCCTTTCCATTTTCATCATGTTGTGCCAGAAGAGCTCCTAATGCTACTGGTGTTGCTGAGATATACAAGATTAGTGGTTTGTTTAGTATTGGTGGCATGAGCATTGAAGGTGTCAGCAAATATTCTTTAATATGTTGGAAAGTTGTCACACTTCTCATACCATTTGTAAGTTATCCCTTTATGGCTCAGAAGATGCGAAAAGGGGTGGATTTTATTGGATAGTTGTGTTATGAACCTCCTAATGGACTACAATATTCCTCATAATCCTCTCATCTGCTTTAGTGTTTGTGGTGGTTCCATGTTGAGCATGGATTTTACCTATGCTGGATCAATTTCTATCACTCTCTGTGAGATGATGAAGCCAAGAAGTTTCCCTAATGTGACCCCAAAGACACACTTTTTTGGATTTAGCCTTACTTTGTATTCTTCTAGTTTGTTGAAGATGGATCCCAGGGCTTGTATGCACTCACTTATTTTCTTTGATTGTTCCAAAATATCGTCCACATAATCTTCAAATATTTTGTGGATCATGTTGTGGAAGGTGAGGATCATGGCCCTTTGATAGGTTTCTCATGCATTCTTTAGCCCAAAGGGCATCACATTCTAGCAATAGGTTCCCCATGGACAAGTGAACGCAGTTTTATGTTGATCTTCCTTGGTGATTATGATTTGATTTTAGCTTGAAAAACCATCCATGAGTGATAGAATTTTATGCCTAGCTATTAAGTCCATGATGAGGTCGATATTAGGAAGAGGTAAATCATCCTTCGGACATTCCTTGTTCAAGTCTCTAAAATCAATGCATATTTTGATGCCCCCAATGGGTTTTGAGACTGGTACCAGGTTTGAAACCCACTTAGGATAATCTATCGGTTGGATAAATCCAATGTTAAGAAGCTTTTACAACTCCAGTTTGACCAAGAGTGCTATCTGAGGGTGCATCTTCCTTAATTTTTGTTTGATTGGCTTACCTTCAGGATACACTGCTAAGTGATGCACAACCACTTCTAGGTTGAGTCCTGGCATATCTATGTATGACCATGCAAAGTTAGCTTTGTGATCCTTTAGAAATGTTGTCAGGTTCTTCTATTCTTCGTCCAACAAGGATTTGACATAGAAAGTGATCTTAGGTTTCTCTTATGTTCCCACATTGACTGGAGTACATTTTTCTGCTAGTATTGTTGACTTCTCTGGATGCATTGCACTAAGGGGAAGATTGAATCCTTCATACTTGGGCACCTTAGAGAGTTTTGCACCATTGGATGCATCCATTAAAATAAGTGCCACAGTGTGGTTTTTACTTAAAGATCTGCATGTTAGTTGCATTTCATCAATTTTGCGACTGAAGGATTCAATCATCTCCCCATAGTATGCTTTTGTATCTAGTACTATGTCAAAATTGGCTTTGTGATCTGCCCATGGCAAGTTATCACCAAGTCCCATGAATTCTGATATTGCTTCATTGTTTTTGAATAAATCTAGAATTGGTGGTCCTTGTTGGTCCATGTTAATGAGTTGTGGGTAGACTAGGCGTATTTCAGTTGATTGATTTCTTATAGCAAAGGATGTAATGGATATCATGAAGATGGATTTTTTTTCAACCAAGTCATCAACATCAAGGGGGAAGTCATCTAAGGTCATATCACAGGATGTAGGTGACCAAGAGGAAGCCTCAAGTCATTTAGCGAAAGTACCTTTTCCAATAAGCGTTCACTAGTAGTACAACCTAAGCCAAGATTATTTAGTCATTTCTCAGGAATGATGGGTTCTAGTAAACCATTATCATTCTATCCTAGTTTCTCATTTTTGAGGTATCCCATTCCCTTCATGAGCTACAAGCCTTTGTTATCATCTTCCATAGGAAGAGCAGGGACAACTCATTCATCTTGATAGAGGAGCTTAGAGATATCGCCCTCGTTGGCATCTTCTTCATTCAAATCCCCCCATTTGGTGAAGGTAGTAGTTGCCATCTTGATAGTTTTAGGCTCTTAAGTGCTAGCTGTAGGTTTCCCATGAGATTGAGGAGAAGAAGGTGGCTCTCCTAAGACAAAGGTGTTCTTCATTAGCTTGTAGTTCCCACAACCATCATCTTTGATCATTGCTTTGATATCAGGTATGTTCTGCACGATGAGTGCCTTTTTCTCATAAGTAGATGCAAGGGATGATGGGTCAACAAATGAGGTGGAAGGTGTAGGCCCTTTTTTATTCTTGGGTACTTGGGGGATTTTATAGAACTTGGCTTCAAGATTTTTTCAATAGTAAAAAGGATCAAGATCTGCATGGATAGTAATCTCTCTACCTTCGAAAGGAAACTTCACATATTGATGATAAGTCGATGCTACAAATTTTAGAGCATGGATCTAGGGTCGACCAAGAAGTATGTTGTAGGGAAGATCAAGGTTCAACACTTGACATGTAGTTTCTGTGATGAGCGGGCCTACTTGAATGGGCAGTGCAATGATACCTTGTGATACTCGTTCTTGGTCATCATATGCCCTGATGGTGGTACTCTTTGTCTTCTCAATAGTATCATCTGAATAGCCCAAAATTTTGATCAGTTGAAGGGAGAAAATGTTTAATCCAACACCTCTATCTACTAAGACTCTTTTGACCTTGTTCTTATGAATGCCAACCTCAAGGTGTAAAGCACAATTATGAGATGGTTGTGATGGTAGGTCTTGCTTGGAAAAGGTGAGAAGATGATTAGTGATATGGCCTACCATAGCTTGAAATTGATCGGTATCGATATCCTTAGGAACAAATGACTTTGATAAAGCTTTCTCTAAGATTTCCCTATGTGTGGGTGATAGCCTCAATAGTTCTAGGATTGATATCTGTGTGGGGGCCTTCTTGAGCTGATCTAAGAAATTATACCTGTTGGGACTCTTTGATGGTTGAGTAGGTTGTGCCCTAGATTGAGATGGGACTCCTTGAATGGTGACTTTTCCATGTTGTGTGGTGACTCCACACTTTGCACTATGCCCTTTGATGGTGACAACAATGATGACACTATCATAGGAAGCAACTACGTTAGAATAGGTATGCTAAATGTTTGTGTAATCCTTAGCTTTCCCAGTGTTCTTTTCTTTGTTATGATCTAGCATAGGGTTCTTGTATATCTTAAGATCCTAATTCTCGGTTGGTACCTCAACAAATATGGTGTCATTCTCTATGAGGTCTTGGATAATGTTTCTGAGCCTCATGCAGTTTGTTTTTTTATGTCCTTTGTTCTTATGAAAGTCACAGAGGTCGTTTGCATTGTACCAGGATGGTTTTTCTTGCAGTTCTTGGTAGTTTTCAAAGTTGGGAAGTGATCATATTTGACTCTACCAACTTTTTCATGATGGTTTCAATGGGTTTAGATAACTATGTACTTGCATTTGGGATAGTTGTTCTTGTTAGGGGTTCGCCTTTGCATTTCGGTGTTATTGATTTGATTGTTCTGTAGGGGTGTTGTTTGTTGCATAGTTGGTTGAAAGTTAGCAACTTGATTTTTGTTTGGCCTAGGAGCACTTAGGAATACCTTAGCATCTACCACACCATCATTTGTTATGTTTTTATTCTTGGCCCAAACACGAGGCTTGTCATTTGAACTAGTTGATGGGTGGTAAGCTTGAGTATTTCCCTGTGAGATTAGAGCTCTCTCGATGTTAAGGGCTCTAGGGAAAAGCTCGTCATAAGATGTGATGCACTGCATTTGCAAGTGATACGAAAAATCTAGATCTAGATTTTCTATGATAATTCCCACTTGTTGTTCATCGGGAAGAGACCACTTGCTTTTACTAGCTCTTTGTCTCCATTGTTGCAAGAAATTAGTGAAAGTTTCTCCTTTGTTTTTTCTGAGAGTGTATAATTCCTATAGAGTGACGTCCATGTCAAGAATGAAGGAGAAGTGATCGATGAATTTATTAGTAATTTCTTGAAAGGTTTTGATATAGGGAGACAGATGAGAAAACCAATCCATAGCAGGACCTATTAAACTTCAAGGGAAGAGGCGCATTAGATATGAATCATTGTAAGCCACCTCCATGCACATGACATTAAATTCTTTGATATGGTCCATAGGACTTCCTCTCTCTTTGTATTTATCAAATTTAGGGCTTTCAAAGCCAGGAGTGAATGGTACCATTGCTATGTTTCTGTCGAATGGATAGGGACATTGATTTTGTGTATGGGGCTTCTTTTCCTTGCCCATGCGAAGGTCCTGTATTTCTTGTGATAGTGTCTTAAATTGCAATGCTAGATCATCTTGTAGATTTGGTGGAGGAACATATGGTGGAATGATATATGATTTAAACATTGGATTTTGATATAAGGATGTGTTGTATGGGGTGTATGGTGGGGTAGGATTTTGTGAAGGTGATTGGGGTATTGATATATATGTCCCTAATAAGTTTGGATTGACGATGTGCAATTGAGGATTATAATAGGAACCTTGTTGTTGTTGTTGTTGTTGGGCATATTGTTGAGCTAGTAAGGCTTGTTGTTGTTGTTGCACCACTAGGGATTGCTATTGGGCCTTTTGTTGTTGTTGTGCTAATAAAGTTGTTCGATGTTGTTGCTGCACTAAGGCGACTTGGTGTTGTTGTTGTGCTAAGGTTGCTTGTTGTGCTACTAAGGTAGCTTGCTATTTTTTTTGTTGTTGTTGTGCTACTAAGGAAACTTGTTGTTGTTGCTGCTATTGTTGCATAGATAGGGCTTGCTGATAGGCCTATTGTTCTTGTTGTAAGGCTACAGTATGTGCTTGCAAGGTGGGATCAGGTGGTTGTTGGAACATCGATGGAGGATTGTGGGTGTTGATTTTTTGAGTGGCTAATGGATTGGGGATGAGAGGTTGGGGATTCCCTTGGTTCAACATCCCTTGGAAGATAGTGGATTGAGGTAGAGGAATGTATGTTTGAGATCTTGTTTGATTTGGAATAGTAAAGAGGACTGTGGGAAAAGATGAGAATGGTGCTATTAGATTGTGCGATGGAAATGACACACTAGGACCTCGAGCCCATTGATTAAAAATGTTTCCTTGTCCCATGTCTTGAGGGTTCCCTTGTGTGAGGGATGTAGTTAATGTATTACCTATATTGGCATGATTTGTCACCAAGGGATTGCTTTGGGATGAGTTGATAGTGGATGGGATGGATGTGTTTTGTGAAACCAATGGTATGGATGAACTAATTGGAGGATTGGATGAAGATGTCCCTATTTTCATTAAGGGTTGAATTTGTGGTATGGTACTGATATGCCCTTGTGTGATGTTTTGAGATACTAGATCCACATTGCTTTGTGTGATGGTAGGCACACTTGTGGTACTCATGGATATGGATGAAGAGGGGTGTCCTTGATATGTTGAAGTAGTTGTGGAATAATGAAGTTCAAGAGGTGTCAAGAGGTGTGTATGGTTGTTTAGGATCCTCGGGAATGGGAGGTGCACCAAAGGTAGGTGTCAAAGTGGTTGTAGGAGGTGGAGGATTAGGTTCAAGCATACCCACAAGTGTGTTGTTTTCAAATGAAAGAGCATGACCAAAGTCTTTAGTAAGACTTGTTGCAATAATGGGAATGTATTTTTTATTTAACCCTAGTGATGGGGTTGTGAAACCTTGTGTTAAATTTTGTACCACAAATGATGGGGATATAGGAGGTACATTTTCAAAGGCTTGATGTTCCATGAGTTCTTCCCTAGTGAGTTTAAATGGATTGTTTGTAATATCTTCTATCTCATATGGCCTTGATGGTGATGAGGGTTGTTGTGATGGGGTAACTTGACTTCTCAGATCAAATTCTAAAGGATTTGGATCATTTGAGGTAAATGTAACTTTTTCTTTCTCCATGATTCTCTTGTGTTGTGATCTCGTCTTTACCATAAATTTTGTGTCACTTGTGGGAGAGTTGTGTTGTGATTTGTGATGTTTGAACTCTCTAGTTGACTCAAATCTAGGTAAAAGGGACGCTCTAAGTCTTTTGGGAGAAATTGTGATGATGGGGGGTAAAAATATGGGTGATGTGAAGAGTGATCTTTGCAAACGTTTTGGGACAACACTTTTGACTTAAGTTTGATGTTTTGATGTTGGGATAAAGGATGTTGATAAACTAGTTAATCTTTAGGGTGGATTCGTGACCTTCAAGATGAACTAGTTCAAGGATGATAATTGACTTGTCTAAATGCATGGAAAAGGATACATTTTGCATAAAAAGTAGCCAAGTTAGGGGTTGATTTGATAGATGTTAAGTCCAAAAGTGATGTGTTTAAAATTTTGCAAAGTTTTGTGAAGTGAAGGATGGAATTTGATGAAGGGGTGAATGAAATGTTTGACCCAATGTTGACCTATAGTGAACCTTTTTTTGACAAGACCAAGGTATTGAGAATGATGCGAGACCTCTAAATTTTTCAAATCCCAAAGAATAATGTTGGCGTAAATGAGAG
Organism: Sequoia sempervirens; assembly: GCA_007258455.2. NCBI lineage: Eukaryota > Viridiplantae > Streptophyta > Pinopsida > Cupressales > Cupressaceae > Sequoia > Sequoia sempervirens. The sequence goes on along the minus strand of VDFB02165985.1, from coordinate 78,222 downwards.
GATAGATATAGGTAGGTAAGCTTGTTCGGTTCCTCCTAGATCGAGCATAATAGTTCCTCAACAAGATGTTATGATTGCGATAAAGTATTAAGGCCCACTTCCTACCGAACTTGGAATTACGATATCTATGTTTGCAATGGTGGGATGTAGATTTTACCCTACTTATTTTGACTATGTGATAGATCATGTGAGAAATTGGAAACGTTGGAAAATACCAGGATCATGACAGTAATAGAAGGAATACAAGTTTGGATTGTTTCTTGAGGCATGTTTATAAAAGTTATAAACCAACCTACTCTTGGTTTTGTGAAGTGCCCAAAGATGTTCCTTGAGAGCTTTTGAACTAATATTTCTAAGTCTAAAATGAGGACCTATAGACCTTACTTTAGGGATCTTGACTTTGCGTGAGATCATTTAGAGACAATTCAAGTTTATGGAAGAAAGGAAGATATTTATTGCCACACAGGTGGTGGTAATATTTGCCTTCCAGCCTCAATATGAGCTTGTTCCTCTTCTTCGTATAAAATGGTTGCTGAATTTCTCCATTGGGTAGGTGTTTCTTTTGTTTCAAAAGTGAAGCTTCTCAAAATGCTAATGAGATCGGTTTGTTCTTCGTTAATGAGTTCAAATTTTGGTTGAATGATAGCACTTTGAAGATCAAGTTGTTCAACGGGAGCAATAAATCTCCAAATAGTCATGTGGGGTTCATTTGTTTGTTTATCTTGCTTAAGTGAATTGATTTTACCACAAACACTTGTCTTGATTATATTTTCAAACTAAATGTTTATGTCAAGAATGTCATAACTTTCATAATGTCCATTTCGTGAAAATCATGAGGTTGAAGCCATAATTTCCTATGTTGTCTTTGGGAAATATGGATTGAGATATAAGTCAAGATATTTAGAAATCTCTAAGGATAAATCCTTAGGACAAGTAGTAATATCAAGTCTAATTCAAGAGGTATCCATATTTAGGCCAAAGTGTTTGAAATTTTGAGGAAGATAGTGAATATTTGTTTTTCTAATGTTTTAGAACCAAGCAATGTATTAAACTAACTCACAATCATTTACAACCCGAGGTTTGAAATGGCTATACTTGTTGAGTCCCCACTTGGATTTCTCCAAACACTAAACAATGTGAATAGTTAGAAATTTGGCGACACCGACTCCCCCTTTCTTGGCACACACTTCTCAGGACCACCAAATCACAAAATCCTTAAAATTCAGAGATCAAAAGGATTTTTTCTATTTCTACAATTGAATAGTAAGAATGTGGGGCGGCTTCAGAACTACCCTTCTTGCACCAACAAGTATTTTAGGATTTTGGGATTCTAAACAATGGTTTGTAGTAAGGGCTTCCAGTTTAGGGGGTACTATGATAAACTCCATCAAGAGGTATCCCAACCCTTAGAACAAGGGCTTTATGTATCATAAAGATACTAGGGGAGAGCTATCATGTATTGCATCCCATTGATCACAATTTTCATTGCAACCACAAAAATATAAAGCGGTTCAGAACAACTTGGCTTTAGTTCATTACCGCTTGGTTCGTTCCCTCCTTTCGAAGTGGAGAAGCAAGCCCTCTAAGGATAAACAATAGTGAGGAAGTACGTTTGTAGTTCGATCATCATAGTTTCACATGAAACAAGGAGACAACACACACCACACCTTTTTCTCACACTCACAAATGGGTTTAGTTTTAATCCAAATTGAAAGATGTAGGTGATTATACAAAGTGTTAAGGAATGTTTTTGTTTTTGAAGATCACCAAATGGTGTGAGAGAATTGCATATGCATTTAATAACAAAAGTGTAAATCACAAAACATAGCAAATAGTTGTAAATTTTAACCCCTAAGCTAAGATCACTTCATTTTATGCACCAAACAAGATATGAAGTTGCCTTGTTCAATTTTAAAACCAAAAGACAATGATGAGATGAGGGTTTAATTTTAATCCCATTTGAGTGTTCATTTTAAACCCAATTAAAATTTAGAGAGGTCCTAGAACAAAAAGTAGAAAGCATAAAAAGTTGGGTTATAATTGCCCCAAAGTGTCAAGCACTGGTTACAATAAAAAATATTTAAGATAAGAAGGCTTTCTTCACTTTAGCTCCATATCGCTCAACCTACAAAACCCTATTAGTCTAACAACCAGAAGAATGTTAGAAGTGTGTTAGTGATATGATGAATCGAGAAAATTAAAGCACATGTCGAAAAAATGATCACAAAACTTCTTACCCTAGTTGGGCGTCGCTGAACACGATAGCGTCACAATTTGGAATTTGGGCTTCGCTCTGGTAAATTAGCATTGGTTTGCAGCAGAAACAGAGAGCACGATAGCATCGGTATATTGTTGGGTGTTGCTTTGTTGAATTTGGGGGCATCATCGTTTGAAATTTTTGATACCTCTATATTAAATTAGCGTCACTAGATTTAAATAAGTGCCAGTGCATTTAATTGGCGTCGTTGTTTCAAATTGAGATAGTGTCGCTGTATGGCTACGCACTTCAAAGTGTGTCGCTGTATTTGATTTGGGCGTCATTGTATCCTGGAAAAAATCAAACAAACGGAATTTGAGCTACAAATTGATTAAATTGGTGGTTTTCCCTTTTAGTGCTAGAATGTTAGACGGGGATCATTAGCGTGGGTTGATTACACTTTATCCATGATGAATCAAAGCATAATTTAGCCACTAAACCTCAATCTCAAACAAGATCATTCAAATTGAAAGTTTTAAAACTAAGCATTTATTGAAACTAAAAACTACAAACTATGAAAGTAGTTAAATGCCTACTCTAACCCATTTGAAACTTATCCCATTTTGGAATTGGTGTCGTGTTGATGTGGAACAATGACCCTTTCCCAATCCCTTGATCAGTGAGCTTGTTTAAATCAATTCTATGGAAGAGAATTGATGAAACCATTGTGATCAATGGATGAAAAATTGATTTATGCTAATTTGAACATGATGCAAGCTAAATTAACATGATTTTATGCTAAAATTGGTCTAAACATGCAATTGCTAAGCTAATTTAAGCTATTTCTAAGCTAAAAGATGGAAACCCTAATTTATAAACAAACTAAGATGGATGCATGGAAGCCATTAATGGATGCTTTAAGCTATTATGCAACTAAAATGTACTAAAATTATGCTAAATGTGAGTAAATTAAGAGTGTGCATGCAAGTGAATTCAACAACATAAGTTTGCAATTGATAGATGGCTCCATTTGTCTCCAAATAGTGACCTATTTATAGGAAGGCAAATGAGAAATGGAGGGCTAAAATCGAAAAGATTAATCAATAGTTAGGGATGGAGGAAATCAAAGGCATGGATCAAGGATTCTAATCAACGAGTGAGAATGCAAGATGGGATTTAATCAAGGGCTCACACTTGTTCCAAACAAACACACTTTTGACCTGCACACACAAGTCACCAGGTGACTTGCACAAGAGGTCATAACTTTAGTTTGCTTACGAAGTTAAGTGAGATGATTGGACGAGAGAGAATATTCCTTAGAATATTATCATGGGTGAGGATAAATAAATTTTACAAATTAAAAGGAAGTTGTAATTGTGCAAAAAAGAAGGATAAGGAATATTCTATGGGAATATTCCCTTTTGGAGGAAAATTAGTTTAATTGTTAATTAAACAAGGTTTAATTACACAATTAGGGGATTTAGAAGAATTAAAGTGATATTCATTAAATTAAATGATTTATTGAATGGGGAAAGGTGATATGATTTTATTTAAATAACTTAGGGTTATTTAATTAAATAAGATGACCTAGGGAATTAAATTAAATACTATTATCTATTTAATTTTATTGGATGAAATGTTAGCATGAAAAAGGGGGAAATTAACCCCAATTAAATGCGTTAGGTTAATAGACAAAAATGATGCAATTAATTAATTAGCTAGACTAATTCAATTAATTAAGCGAAAAGAGGATGGATTTGAGAGGAAATGATGTTAGTAAACCTAATTGGAGTGTATGATATTGTTTAGGACATTTTTAAGTGTCTACAGTAAGTAATTTGTGTCTCCCCATTTTTGTTTTATGCATGACTACCAAGATAAATTGTATTACATGCCTTGTCTATGAAATCATCATTTTTCTTTAAAGTTGTAAAGCCTTATCAACAAAACCATTTCTACATTCATTGCAGTTCATGAGACTACATCTCTTTTAGGCATTTTGTTATATAGTTTTGTGTGCCTTGTCAATGTTGCCACTTTTTGCATGCAGAGATATATTTGAGAATTATGATTTCACACCTTTACCCTTTGTAGTGTCATGTTTATCTGAGCTTTTTTTGTGCTTAATATAAATACAATTTTATTATTATTGCAATTGTAGCTTAAATACTTCAAAATTCCTCTAAAACTACTCTTCTATCTTTTTTGTTTTGGTGGATGTCTATAGGATTTTATGTTGCATAGGTAGGGAGGAGTCGATTACACATTTTGATAACCCTACATGGAAGTCTCTAAAACCTCTTCACCCATTCTATTTTGTGCATGTATTGTAATTGATATAATAGATGTAGTGTGAAAATCAAAACATGCTCAAAGGTTCTTAACAACTCTAATAGTTGTACCAAGGGCCATGTTTAACAAACCAAATGCAATTGCTAAATTTTCACTATGGTGGAAGATAAATGATTCTTTTTTCTTCTATTCCACAACATTAAGTAAAATTATTAAATCTAGAAATACCCTGTTGTCTTCATTTGCCAAGCCAATTTCTCTAATTTTTGCATAGCTCTCCCATGTTTGTGGATGCGATCTGTCCCCTACACAAAAAAGCATGTACCATTTTATGCCCTTCAATCCAAATACATGTAGGAATCTTTTTTATTCCTCTATCTATCATCAACCCCCTTACTATTTTCACCTCACCACACTTGCCCGCTTTTGCATAGATGTTTTAGAGAAAAAATTAGCCTCTACTTTATTGAAATGTGCATAATTGTTGTACAAAAATATTTGTTACTTTACTTTGAACTACTCTTGTTCTAGTCTAGTTCAAAATAATTTCCACTTGGTGGATCTTTTTCAACTTAATTGCTTTACGTCTTTTCAGTCTGCCTACATATGGTCACCATTTACAAAGGCACCTTTTCATCATCAAATTGCTAATGACAGTTTTATTGGTGTAGAAAATTTTTGGATGGTGGGTGTGGTACTATTGGATTAGCCCAACTGGCTAGACTATAAATGGTATCATAACTACTCAATATGGTGATTTGAGCAAACAAATCAATATATCCAAACAACCTTCCCAATCTATAAAACATTTTTTTAAAGATTACTTTGGATTTTGACATGACTTATTGGGTGTTACAGTTGTAGTCCTAGCAATCTTCCCTATTTTTTTTGCAATCAAAACTTTAAATTTCCAAAAGAGATGAAGGAAACAATGTTATGTAACAATAATATAATTAGCATATGACAAGGCCTACTGTGCACAATTTTCATTTGTTCATAACTTGACATAGTTTACATGGTTAAATTTTCTCAAGTCATGTACATAAGTATGGATGTAGGCCAACACAATCAAGATTATAATGGTGTTGATGTGTAGCTTATGTTATAAATTTTGTTTAACTTTCCTCAAGTCATGTACATGAATATTGTTAATGTAGTATCATAAATAGTACTCCCCACCTTGGAGGAATAAAGCACAAGGATAGGGTTCTTATTTCACACTTATTATACTCAAGGACACCTTAGAGATCTCAACCTCAAGTATGGAATGGAAGAAAGAGATCTGCTAGAAGGGTATCCTAGGGTATGTTTAGAGATTAATGAGGGGTTCACCACCAAGTAAGAACTTGGAAAGAAAAATTTGAGGCAAGACCTAATGACAAAACCTAGTGATGCATGAAACTTGAATGAATGACCTAGAAATGTATATAAATCGGAACAAAAAATAGTAAAAATAGAAGTATGCACTTGGAAACTTGTAGAAGCTTGAATGAAGACTAGAAATGTTGCAAATCTTGAAATTTAGGCCTATTGGGACTCATTCGCCAATCTGGGTGAATCAATCCCAAATCTGGGTTTTTGTACAGGAACAGGTTTCTCGAAAAAGGGTACCCAAAACTGCAAAAATCTCAAAATTGACCTAAACTGGGACTCATTCACCAATCTGGGTGAATAAGTCCAGTGAGGGTTTTTTGGAGCTTTAAAGTTTGAATTTGGCCTTTAATGTCTGTTCTTTTTGTTCCTCTTTGTTTTCAAATTTGAAACCCTGATTTTGAGGTTGTAGGTGACTTTTTGGTGAAGATTATAACCTCTCAAATGGGGAGACAACTCCAACAACTTTCTCCAAACTTGTAACCTAATCTTAAATGATCTTCAAGTATTTAAAGCACCAAGATCTACAATCACACAAAGAGAGAGAGAGAGAGAGAGAGAGAGAGAGAGAGAGAGAGAGAGAGAGAGAGAGAGAGAGAGAGAGAGAGAGAGAGAGAGAGAGAGTGTTGATTGTTAGGCAATAGGGGTTTGCCTTGGTCAAACCCTTTGTACGTAATTAAACCAAATAATCTAAGATAATGAAATGAAGGCATGAAACATGAAACAAAGAACATGATCATGGAAAATAATACCCTGAATGATGCCTTGTAAATGATGTCTTGTAAATCTACAACTCAACATGAAATGACCATGAAGGATGTAGATCTTGATCTTGACAATACCTGAGTAGAACAATGCTTGATCTTGAATCTTCAATGCTACATCACAACTCTAGCTCAATAACATGCTTGATGCTTGATATTCTTGACATGATGATGGATCTTTAATTGCTACAAAAATTGATGAAGAATTTATCCTTGAATGCGTTAAAAATGATCTTGAATGCTCTCTAGATGATCTTGTGAAGTCTTGGAATTCTTAACTCTTGAATGTTTGACTTGATAACATGTAGACCTTATGAAATAATGGTTTGGAAGCTCATTTATATAGGAAATCCATCTAATATCCCATGTATTAGATCCCAAAGGCCGACATACATAAAATTTGGACTTAAAACTTAATTTTTCCTACTCAAAACCTTGAAAAGAGGCCAAATGGGACTCATTCACCAAGCTAGGAGAATGGGTCCCACCTGGATGGGACTCATTCGCCCAAAGTGGTGAATGGGTCCCACAGGGCCTATTTGGATTGCTAAAGTGTCGGGGAGTGTGTAAATTAAGCTTATTTGTTGATATTGTCAGGTTTTTGATTAAAATATGTCTTAGGATGCATAATATGGGGTCATAGAGGCCTATTAATGATTATATTAAGGTCATAAATGCAAGAGGGCCTAAAATCCAATGTGAAAGTGTAAATAAATACACTTTACAACACTAAATTAAGGAAAAAATGGGTCTATTTAGCTAGAAAGGGCCCTAAATCCAATGTGAATGTGTAGAACACATTACAATACTAGATTAGGACCACTTAATTTCCAAGCCTCCTAAATTTAATGTAAAGGTGTCAATAAATACACTTTACAACATTAAATTAGGGAAAAGTTAAGTTCATTTAGCTGAAAAGGGCCCAAAACCTACAGTGGATGTGTAAAACTCATCCCAACACTAGATCAAGGCGATATCAAGTCCACTTTATCATTAATTATTCTTAAATTAAGCAAGGAAAAGGTGTACCCTTTTTCTGTCAATATAGTTAGGTGTGGTTGTTGGTCAGCACATCCTAGATGAAGGCTTGAAGCTAAGAGGAAAGCTCTTATTCTCTGTGTTCTGCTCTTCTATTTATGACTATACTATTGAGTTTTGACATAGAGATAGTAATTCTTCCTACAATCTCTACACTGTTGTCTCCTAAAAACTGCATTAGTTGTTATAGCTTTTGAGTGGCTCTTCACAATATGTTATGAGGTTTGTCTTCTAGAATCAATTGGATAAAATTTATGTTGTTCAACCTTTTGAATTTCTCTGCAAGATCCATCATTAGAGATAAGTTTGAAGCCAATGTATGATTCCAGAATGCTCACATATTAGTATTTTTAATACACAAAACATTTGTTTGTGTTCATATTGTGATAAGTTTATTTGTTGAGTAAATTTAGCAGGGCGTTGTAAACTTTGCACTGATGATGTCTTAAATGGAGGGTGGTTTTCTAGTTGATTACAATGTCATCACGGATCTCTTTATTTAGGTAATTTCTTTCTCGTTGTTGTAAATTCATATATCTTCTTCCCATTGATAAATAGCTTATGGTTTTTATATGGAACTTTGAAGTTGAGGTGACAAACTATTGCTCTCAATGTAATTTATTTTGTTATATGTTTATTTCTTGTAGTCCCTGTATTTGGTGATAAAATTATATTCTTTAGAAAATACTTAGGATCTAACTAGAAAATATTTCCCTCAAAATTAGAGTTAATAACTTGTTTGGGTTATATATTGTTCTCAAAACATTGTCAAAGGTTGTTTTGTTGGTCAATCTAATTTAAACTAGTAAAGTTGATCCTTACCAGTAAATTTTTCAAACCACCTTGTTCTCTTATCTTTTAAATTGGTTAGAAAGACCAGCTGCCCAGTCTTTTATTTGTTCTTTACAGGCTTGAATTCATTTTCACACCATCTTTAACTTTTTCTTAGGCTTACATTAATTTAGCATGGTAAAATGAAACAAAAGATTGATTTAAATTTTGGTTGTTATGATTTTTTAGGAAACTAAATGTAGTGGGTGTGCATTGACAAAAAATTTAGATGCATTACCAAGCAAAATAATATGTGAAGATGAGGCATAATTTGATAATAGTAGTGAATCAATTGATGATGAAGATGAACTAGATGTAGCTCTGTTCAAACATTATACCTAGATGTTAATGAGTTCTTTTGATTTATTTGATGTTATCTCAATAAGGATAGACGAGATATGGATTTTTGATACAATAACTAAGGTTTAAAATCAGCTTAGTTGCATTTGTTTAGTGAAAAAATATGTTTCTTAGTTGAGCCTTGGTACTTGAGTGTTGCTTTTATTGGTTGATTGGAAGAACAAGCTTATATCTCTACATGGTTGAAGAAAGTAGTGGTTTCTATAATGTTTATTATAAACCATAGTAGCATTTCACTTTCACGGTATTGACATGGTTTGGGCTTTTAGCCATAGTAGCAAGGAAGTGAACTGTTTGATAAAATACTTTGGTAGACATGTATGAAAAATGTCATAGCATAGACAAGGCAGTGAACTATTTGAAAACTTGCCTCAAAAAAATGTGGTCTCATGGAATGCCACGACAAGATAATGCAATTGGTAGTTGCTCCTAGTTATTAGTTATGCAATGTGAAGTAATTGCATAACTACTTAGGTTGACTTTGTAATAAACTATTGTAATTGAAATTTTGTCATATACCAACATCTAGTTATTAGCTATGTAATGTGAAGTAATGCTTTGAGTTTGAAAGATGTGCAATGCAATGAATGTAATTAGTGATACAAATATAAACTACAAAAATCTATTTTCTACAATTCATTAGTTAAACTCTTTATTTTATTTTGTATTCTATTATCTTATTGAACATATGTTCATGTGGGGAACATGCTAAGATAGGCATGATTGTAGCTTTTGAAGGTGCATTATAGACCCTTCGTGGGTATGAAACCGATGTAACAGTTGAAGAAGCTGAAATTAAGGTAATGCTATGATATGGATACAATATTTTCAAAGCTTTTAGTTCCATATGCATCTTTTTACACTTTTTCAATCTATTTTCCAAACAGAGAATTCTCTTCAATCCATTCTCATTTAGTCTTATTACCGACACATTTTGTTGCTATGGTAAACTATATTTTCAATGTCATTGGCAGTGAGGATCTCGACATTCACTTCAAATACATTGAAGCAACAGCCAAAACTAGACAAATCAAGGAGGTGGAACATGTAACCAGACATTCAAACTTCTATGATGCTGAAAAGACAAAGAATTTTCTTATGGAAGCAAGACTTCTAGATGCTCATCCACTGATAAATGTTTGTAACTCAGTTTTCTCAGTCACAACATTGAGAAACACACTTTGTAATAAATTTTCCAAAGAAAACACACATTTAAATCTTGTATCTACTATGAGAACACCTTTTCTAAATAAAATTTCAGTATTTTTCCTTCTCAATAGATGTTTCATTATGTGCAAATGAATGAATGATTATGTTTTTCTATGTTTTATGTTTAAACCTCAAAAGCACTGTCTCATTTCCAGCACTTTTAGTGAACAAAAACAATTAAATAAATTGCTAATTGACTAAATATACTACCAATTGACAAAGAAATGAATAAATATGACTAAATATAATGATTATACAATCAATAAACAATGCATCAATATACTACTAGATCAATGAACAAAAACGCTACCAAATTGATCAATCAAAACAACCAATAAATGACTAAAACTAGATTATTCATTAATTTTGTTGTGTTATAAATGACTGGAAATAAACTACTCATGGTCATGTGACCAAGTTTAGGCATTTATAGGTAGTTTTAGTAGTTTTCTTGGTCATATAATGTTTTTGTACTAGTGGTATCTCATTGTCTTACTGATTGGGATTCCTATCTATCAAACATTGCATCCTTGTTTGTGGAGTCTCACATTTTAGATTTGGAGGACACATTTGAGGGGTTATCTCTCCTCTTAGATGACAAGCATTGCACAACTATTGTCAAACCATCATGGTCTTTGGATACTGTTCAACATCAGTTTCCACATAGTCCTGATTTGTCACCTTCTTCATTGATTGGGCATATACTTGATTTGATTGTGGCTTCTTCATCTTCAATGGAAAAGGAGACACATGAGCAACTTTCAAAGACATCATCATGATACATATCCTTCCTTCCTTCAATTCCTATCCAGAATGGGAAGAATTCTTGCATTTGTACTTGGTTTTGTTTCTTCCAAAAGGGAGACAAGTTGTTTGTTGACATTGGATCATGTTTTGTCTTCAAACGCTTACCATTCTTACAAGCGATCACACATTATGGGGGGATACATAGTCTCACTCTTTCCCTCTTATGGAGGGCCTATTGATTGTAATGTATCTATGTGATAGATGGTATACTTGAGGGGTATTATGAAGTCCTCCATCCTTCCTCATTTATTTATTTTCTCTTTTGGAGAGGAGTTTTTTCCCACTTTGTTTTCTCCTTTTCTCTGATTGTGAGAGATTTCTTTGCATTTTCATTTATACATGGGTACTTAACATGGCCTAGTAGCCGAAACCCATCCTTGCATCTTTGCATCTTTGCATAATAAACTTCTCTCCTAAGTTGCACTAAAGGAGGGCTGTTGGTGTGAATAAATGCCTTGTACCTAGTTAATTCACTCACTAGGTAATTAGGGGACTTATTCACATGTTAAGTTTACTTAGGATATAAGATTCCTTCTAGAAGTCTTAGTTGGATTTTCTAGAAATCTTATCTTATGTATGCATCATTTCTTAGGTAGTTAGTTAGTTGTCACATGTCAGAGGATTAAGACACATGTCATAATCATGTTCAATCCTATTCCTCACCTTTCCTATCTAAGGAGGGTTATTGTACTCATTTGTATCATACTTCATACCTCATCATTTTGATAGGTCTTAATATCAAGGAAGCTCATATTTCTCCATACTCTCTTATAGAAGGTTTTCATTGTTTTTGCAGGTGGTCTTGGGTGTTGAGCTAATCTTCAACTCTTACAATATCTATAGATGCAATTTTATTGGTGATAGTTTATAATTTATGATATTTGTAGATGCAACCATATTTTGTTTTGATTTGTAATTTATTTTTCTTATATATTTCCATGTGTGTTGTATTTATGCTTTTTGTTTTTAGTTATGTTAATGGTGATAGTTTTTCATTTTTAGTTATCCCACTTCAATTTCATATGACACGTATAAATAGTTGATTTGGCCAAGGTGTCAAAAAATGCCTATTTGGCCATGTGATCGATATGTGCACAGGCCCACCCCCACAAGTTGTGTGGCATGATGTATAAAGTGGAGTTGTGACCATGCCACAATTTTATAGTCTACCACCCTTTCAATCCAATTGCTCGCATTAATCACCCACCACCCCTGCCAATTCTTTTGTATAGTCGTGTTTAATGTGCATCCCTTCTCATTACCTCTACAACATGTTGAACAAAGCCTAAGTGCTTATGCATTGAATGCTCATGCTACCTCAACAACTCCCCAACTTTCTCCCCTTTCTTTCTACCATCTTCTCGACTCTTCTTCGCAAACAAAGAAGTTGTTCATTTAAGGTCTTTGCAACTTCAATCCCACCACCACTACATGTTACACTTTGATATCAGTATCCCTTATAGCTTCTTTATATATACATATAGACATAGCCTATACATATATGCATACATATACATATACATTTATGTTTATACATATATACATACATATATATGTATGCATATATGCATATACATATGTATACATTTTATGTATATATGTATGTTTATACATATATATTATGCTTTTTTTCTTGAATTCATTCATATAAATATTGTTGGTTTGTTTTGGTTTGTTCAGTCTCACAAATAGCCAATTTATAAAGCCAAAAAATACATGTAAGCAATTGTATATACAACAACAAAATAGAATTGTATAAACATATACATACATATACATACATATATATGTGTGTGTGTGTGTGTGTGTGTGTACATATTTACATGATTGAATTGATGAAGTCGAACTTATGAAAAAGAGCACCCCCAAATTTATCCATGGCAGCTAAAAAATCTACAATAGTTTTTTGAGTGAACTGATGAATCAAAACCTATGAAAAAGAGAACACCCCCAAATTTATCTATGGCACCAAAAAACCTACAATATTTGCATGACTAAATTGATGAAGCAAAACCTATGAAAAATAGAACACCCCCAAACTTATCAATGACACCTGAAAATGCTACAATACTTGCATGACTGAATTAATGAAGCTGAAACTATGAAAAAGAGAACATCCCCAAATTTATCTATGGCACCAAAAAATCTACAATATTTGCATGATTGAATTGATGAAGCAGAACCTATAAAAAAGATAACACCCCCAAATTTATCAATGACACCTAAAAAATCTACAATAGTTGCATGAATGAATTGATGAAGATGAACCTATGAAAAAGAGAACACCCCCAAATTTATCCATGACACCTAAAAAAGACACAATAGTTATTTTGACTAAACTGATGAATCAAAACCTATGAAAAAGAGAACAACCCAAAATTTATCTATGACAAAAAAAAACCTATAATATTTGCATGACTGAATTGATGAAGCAGAACCTATGAAAAGGAGAACACCCTGAAATTTATCAATGACACCTAAAAAAGATACAATAGTTGCATAATTGAATTGATAAAGTTGAACCTATGAAAAAGAGAACACCCCCAAATTTATCCATGGCACCTAAAAAAGCTACAATAGTTATTTTATTGAACTGTTGAATTGGAACCTATGAATAATAGAACACCCCCAAATTTATCTATGGAACCAAAAAAACCTACAATATTTATGTCACTAAATTGATGAACAAAACCTATGAAAAGGAGAAGACCCCCAAATTTATCAATGAAACCTAGAAAAGCTACAATAGTTACTTGCATGTATTGATGAAGCAGAACATATGAAAAAGATAAGACCCCCAAATTTATCCATGACACTGAAAAAACTAAAAATAGTAACCTTACTAAATTGATGAAGCAGAACATATGAAAAATAGCACCCCCAAAATTATCCATGGCATCTAAAAAATGTACAATATTTACTTGACTCAATTGATGAAGCAGAACCAATGACAAGCAAAACCCCCCAAATCTATCTGTGGCACTGAAAAAACCTACAATATTAACCTAACTAAATTGATGAAGCATAAGCTATGAAAAAGAGAACACCTCCAAATTTATCTCTATCATTGAAAATAACTACAATATTTACCTAACTGAATTGATGTAGCAAAAACTATGAAAAAGAGACGACACCCAAATTTATCCATGACAACTAAAGAACCTAGCATTTAACTTGATTGAATTTATGAAGTAGAATGGTCTATGAAAAAGAGAACACCCCCAAATTTACCTCTATCGCCCAAAAACCAACAATATGAATGTGACTAAATTGTTGAAAAATAACCTACAAAAAAGAGAACACCCAAAAATTTATGATTGGTACCCACAAACCCTATAATATTTTTCTCAGTGGATTGATGATGTGTAACCTATAAAAAGAGAATACCCCCAAATTTATCTGCCACTAATGAAACCTAAAATATTTATGGCTGAATTTATGAAGCAAAACATATGAAAAACAAAACACACCCTAAGAAATATATGCCATCAAAAAAAACCTCAAACATTTACCCCATTATGAAGCATAAATATGAAAAAGAGAACACACCCTAATTTATCTATGGTACCGAAAAAACCCTACAACAATTATCTAACTGAATTGATGAAGAAAAACCCATGAAAAAGAAGAAAATGTAACAAAGCAATAATATTTATCTAATTGAATAGATGGAGTGGAATCTATGAAAGAGAGAACAACCCCAAATTTATCTATGGCACCAAAAAAAACAAACAATATTAATCTTATTGAAATGAAAAAGATCAACCCTTGTGAAAAGTACAGTCATGCTTAAACAGAAGATTAATTTCCAGAAACATTTAGTGTGTTTATGAACATAGATTTTAGAGTGTTCATTAACACCATAAAATTATTATAGAAGCACCCTCGCAATCTGAAATCCTTCAAATGGCACCACAAAAAATTCATGCAAACAAATATAAAAACAACCCAAATGTCCAACTCAAATGTTATTTACTAGATCTTGTCCTCCTAATTTGTAGGTGAGGGCTTTCCTATTGTAAAAGATTTTGGCTCCAATTCAAGCCATTCTACAAGAAGCCTTAAGGTGATTTATCCTTGCAACATCTTGTCAACAATGAAGAATATAAAGTATCCAAATTACATGAGCTATAATTTATAGACGAATCTTGAAACTGATTTTTCAGTTTGGATGGGTTTTAAAGTTAGAATCCATTAATTTAAGGTTTTACACAATATGTTATGCATTAAATATTATATAATATGGTAGAACTAACAAATTGCACTACTAGGGTATTATGAAGTGAAGATGTACAATTGTGGTTTATCACTTCAGGGAATTGGAAGTTGGAACCCTTCATCAATTTCTCCAATAGCGTCAATTATGGAACCCTCTATTTTTCATAAAAATTGTATAGTTCTTCTCCCTTGTTATAATTGAAAACAAGTGGGGCTCTTACCAGATTGTGGTGAAAAATCTCCACCACTTTTTCCCACTGGTATTTGGAACACTTATAATCAACACCCCATACTTTGGACAATTTCTTTTCTCAGCAACCTTAAAACCCTCCTCAGATAGTTATGGCATTGTGTAAACAATTGATATTTATGAATCTCTCTCGCTCTCTCCTTGGACAATTGAATGAGTTGGATCCATTTTGAATAAATTTAAACCAACTTATTATCTTTTTCTGCTAATTCTACTCGACAAACTTTGTTTCAATGCTTAGAACATGAGATGGTGAAATATTTTAGTCTTTTATATCACCATGACCTTTGAACATATATAATCAACTCCTTCAGTAAGATGGTGTAGAATACCATTGTAAAGTATTTCAAAGAAATTTTGGGCTTTGTTGGCCATGACATTTTGTTGATCATGAATTTTACATTACCTCCATTAACTTACCCTTAAGCATCACCTATACTGATCTATCTAAAATCTACTTAGTATATTTTTTGAATCTTTTTAATGATAGAGATCATTATATTTTCTTCTAGGCTCATGAATGGTGGGCTTTTAGCCCTTTTCTTTGTCTTCTTGAAATGATCATTTCTATGAATTTTGATTATTTTTAATTGGTTTGATTGAAATGCATCTTTTGTGGGTCTAGTGCTCATGCGCAAGATTTAATTTGGATCTTATATATGTTGTTTCTTTGAAGGTTTTGGATGTCTTGAAAGTTTTCGACTTTACAAACAAGACTGGCTATTGTTAGTCACTATCTCTTCTCCATTCTGGTACTAGCTTTTCCTTCTAGGTGCACAAAAATAGATGGATTCTATCCTCTTCCTTTGTCTCTATTGTCATATCTCGTATAATTTGAGACCTTTGATTTTAAAATATGAGCCTAATCTTTTTTGGTTCTACCACTCTTTATGATGGAGCATATCCTAAAATGATGTTCCATATAATTTTGTATGTTGTTTATGATGGAGCTTTCCCTGAGTGGAAATTTGAGGGGAGTCTTTATTAACCTTCTGTAACATTATTTGATTGCATGTTTGATATACCAAGTCTATAGATATTTTTCATAATAATTCTCTTTCTTAAGGAGTGAATGTAGAATGGCCTACATGTTTACCAATAGAGGTTTCATAACTCCTCTTCTAGCCTATCTTGACCACAGATTTGAGACCACCCACCACACTTTTCATCGCTCCCTCCTGCTTTAGCTTCTATTGCCATTCCTTTTCCAGAAACGCACAATTCCTCACCCCAAGCATTATCTTGTTCTTAAGCACCATTTTTAGTAAATTGATTGATTGCCTCTAATGGTGGATACTCATAAGAGCACAATGCCTTCAATCCCAACGTCACACCCTTCTGGTCTGATTAACTTAGCAGAGAAAGCTACACAAAGAAATTTATCATCTAAAAAATGTAACAAATTTTATAACACTGCTATATATTTGGGAGTATCATTTTTTTCTTCTACTTTAACAAATGTTTTTACGCAATTTAATTAGGGTTTTCTTACTTGGTGAATTCACTAGTTTATTATGCAAGAGTATTTTTTGTATCTTTTAAATTTCTCTTTGTTATAAGAATAGGGGAAAACAAGCTTTAGATTTGATTAGTATCAATGTATCTCCAACCAAGGTTTCCCATAATTGAGTTAGCTCCATTAGCATTGGGTGTGAATGTAATATGAGGTCACCTATTTTAAGAAGTGGTTTCTTATCATATAAGTTGTTGGACTAGACCAATAGATTTAACCTTGTTGTTCCATCCCTTCTCAAATTTGGTATTGTAAGCTCCTAAAAGAGATACGTGGTGTTCATTAGCTAGTATTGGCCTCTTTCTTTGCCCGAGTCACTTTTTGAGGCACTGTTAAAGGTGGTTGCAGTTTTAGATGTGTAGTCTTACTATATAAAGGAACCTTTTCTCCCATTTGGCTCTTAATCACCATCTACACTCTTCTCACCTAGTACCCAACTCAAGCTACTCATCAAACTACATTTTTCCTTAGAAATATATCAATTTTCAATTCCTTGTTGAATTTATTCCATCAGCCAACCTTCCATCAAATCCTTTATTATTCTTTCATGATTTTTCCAATTTAATCTATATTACCTTCATAAGTAATCTAATTTTGGTTTACTCCACCTATGCTTCTTGTTGCCTACACTGTCCCCTATTCATGGATTTCTCCTGTTTGGATTCTTTTCTGCATGAAAATTCACCATTACTACCTAAAGTGCCTCTGATGCTAGATGTTTGCATAATCAACCTAGGATGAACTCAAGAAGACAACCAATAATCTCATTGTTATTCATCACATAGTTATAGGAAACATGACCACAATAGGCCATTTCATGATAGAAAAGATCAAAATACGTATGTAATGCCAATGACTAATGTATGCCAGGTGAGATCGATTATTTCTTTGTGTTGCATTTGGTTGTAGCAGTCGGGCTGCAACAGACACGATGCAAGGTTGTTGGGTATAGTGGTCATTTTAATATAAAAGTTGTCAATCTCTATTGTCATGTAAACCACACTCAATAGTCAAACAATAACAAATATATCAAGGTTACCAGCCATACCATCATAATTAAAAACTGTAAGGTTCCTTGCGGCTAAAAGCCACAATATTCAAATGATGTTTGTTTTATTGAATAATGTATATACTCCAAATACATATAAAGATAATTAGTGTCAGCCTATTTATCTGTTAATTAAAGTAAGCATGCAAATTATAGCTCAAAGATTTTGCAATTTGAGAAAAAAATCGCTTTTATAAGAAAATAAGCTTGGATGGAATTATGGTTTTTCCACTACTATTTAAGGAAAAAATAAATCTTGGGCCCGAGATTATGATGTTTTCCATTGACATTAAAAATCTAAAAAAATTTGAGTCAGGTGGTGATTTTGCAAGTGATATTAAAAGATAAGTAAAATTGGGCGAGATTATGCATCATCTTTCCCACATGTATCATACCTAAATGTTACATTGCAATCTCATCATGGATCCAGACTTACTGGACATCCTATTAAAGTGAAGGAATTTTTCAATTTGAATTTGGGTCATTAAAATTAGTTATTTTCATAAAATTCAATTTCCTATATGTCTGTTCATGGGTTTTATGTTTATTTGACATATTTTATTATGCTTGCATGGAAAAAACTTGGCTAATTTCAATATAGATGTGTGTGTACAATCTTTTTTTTCTTATCCATAACCTCTAGGACACCATTTCTTTTCACATAACTATTTTGGTTTTTGTTTCTCATTTCTAGTAACTACAATTCATCCATTAAATAGGAAGACAAAGCATAACATAGGGTGAAGCCACAATAGTGGTTTACAATTGAAGTGAGGAAGGAAAACTCACAAAAAATGAATGCATGGCAAAAAAATTAATTTTAGGGGTTCATACGAACCTATTGGTTCGACCGAACCCATCAGGGGTTCGGGCGAACCATTTTAATGCTTTCCCACCAAAAAAGCCAACAAAACCCCTTATAAAAGGGGGGTTTGAATGAACCCTGGTTCAAGCGAACCCCTATGGGTTCGCTCGAACCCCTTATTCCTCATCCCCCCCTGAGACACAAAACAAACCCTAAATTTTGGCACTTCAGAGCTCGGGTTGAGGATGAAAATAATTTTAATATTTTTTGGTTTTTTATGTATTTGTTTTTTTAGTTTTATTAAACATAGGTTTTTCATCAAAATGAAGGTCTCTATTCTGCACATGTGGAAAATAGCAAATTATCAAAAAAAAATGAAAAATATGAGTGCACCAAATATTGAAGTCTTTGATCCAACAAAAGAAAAATAAATGAATTTCGATATATACAAAAAAAATTATGTGTTATACGGTTGCGCTATGTCTGAACTATAGTTGGTTTGATTTCAAAACTTGATTAAAGAAAAAATATTCAATAAAAAACTGTCTAACCAAGTGGAAGCACTAGATATCAGAGTTATGAATCTAAATTCCAAAGAATTAGAATTTTATCCTTCATGGAAAAAAAATTATGCGTTATACAGTGTGCGTCACTTTTTAAAAATGCTATTTTTTGAAAAAAAATAGTTTTCATGGGAGATGGAAAAAGAAGTGCAATCTAAATCCAAAAATTTTGAAAAAAATATTCTTAGAATCTACAAACAAAATGTGACAAGACTTTAGTTTGCATCATCTTCAAATTCTTCACGGTTTAGCCGCTATAGGTGCCTGAATGTGAAGATTTAGTTAAAAATAATAATTTCAATGTCTAGTTTGGCCAAAAATTGTAAACCACTATTGTGGGATCACCCCATAGCATAGTTCACATATATATAATGGTAGATATTATCCATATTTGTGGTTATATACAAAGCATAGAAATTCTTTGCAACCATTCAAAGATAAAAGACTAAAGAGGAATTTCAAACAGTCGTATCACTTCTTAGTAGCTAAGTTTTTGATAAAGGTTAAAACAGGTTTTGAAGGGACCCAAAACCCTTTACAAACATGAACACGACTGCAGAAAAGATAGCCTATGGCCAGCCAAAAAAACTAGCTCAAAAACAAGACTCTTCAAGGTTTACATTTACAATTTTTCTTGTGGGGGCGAAGAGTCATGTCTAAAGAAGAACTAGAGATTTTAGCTTTCTTGCCCATTACAATAATCCAACCTTCCTCCACTTGCTACGCCTTATCAAGCTAGGCTAGCTCACTATTATCTTGAAGATGAATGCCTGACGCCAAAGTCTTAGAGATTTCATCATTATTCCTTTGTGCAAGAAAAGACATATCTGAAGAGTCACCAGACAAGGAAGCCATGGTGCTATCACCAGGACTAGCCCCCTGAGACCTAGTCACCTGTTCAAAAGGGGGAGCCATAGCAACCCCGCCATTTGAGGCATCCGGAGGGGATGCCCCAAGACCCTGAGGTTCAAAAGCAACCACCTCTGAAAAACTCCTAAGTTGATCAAATTTCTTCACAATCGTATAATGTTGTAGTGAAGCACCATTCCACCAAGTAGCCTTCTTAGCTTTTTTCTCAAATCCCCATTGTGCCATAGCATGTCCTGTTTTAAAACACCTTCTGCATCGGAAGGGAATTCCTTCATAATCCAAAGATTGGATCCAAGAACCCTTTGAAGATTTGAGTAAGACCTCAGTCCTTCCATATGTTAGCATAAGTATTTTCCAAGATTTTTGTCACTTCTTAGTAGTAAAGTTCTTCCATCCATATATGATTACTATAATATACAATCTTTAAAATACTATGTATAGAATGAGAGAAATTCAAGTATTTCTTTACCCACCCTACAACAACCACTAATTAAGGTCCAAGTGTACATGAAATATCAAGAGAACAACCATCTTGTGTCAATTTAGCTACTAGTTCAAGAGCTTCATGTATTATTCCCTCTTTGCAGAGACCATTGATTAGGATATTGTATGTAATAATGTCCGGAGAAAAATCAACATGCTTTAGTTTACCTTCTAATCTGAGAGAAATATCCATTCTATTCAGCTTGCAAAGACCATCAATTAAGGTATTGTATGTTAGAATATTTGGAGAAAAACCGTCTTATGTCATTTTGTCTTCCAAAGATAATCAACTAAGGTATTGTACATAATAGTGTCCCAAGAACAATGATTTTGTATTGTTTTAGCCATTAATCTAGAAGATTCATGTACTCTACCCTCCTTAAAGAGACCATTAATCAGGATATTGAATGCAATAATATATGGTTCAACACAATTAACATTCCCCATTTTAGCTACCATACTGAGGATTGAATCAACTATGTCTGCCTTGCACAGGCCATGCATTAGGATATTGTATGTAATAATATACAACATACAACTATCTTGCAATCATTTTATCTTCCAGGTCAATAGCTTCATGTCTACTTGACCCATGTTGCAAAGACCATCGATTAGGGTGTTATATGTAATATTATTTGGATAAAATCCATCTTGCATTGTTTTTTCTACTAATCCACAAGCTTCATGTACCATATTCACCTTGCAGAAACTATTGATTACTATATTATATGTAATAATATCTAGACCCGAGTGTATAAGGGTTGCACCTATATTGTTCTTGATGTCATATCCCAAGGTATACTATATGAGAATCTATTGGTGTCATCAATTTAGTTTACAACCACAAAATGAATTTGTTGTGCCATCAACAGATGGGATATATTAGAGAGGTTAATGAGTTTTAAAATAAACTTAAGATTTTTAGTGCTAAATATTACCAAATTAATTTTCAAAAAAAATACTTATATATAGTTTATAAAACAATAAAACTTATTATACTATTTATTCTGTTTGAAATTTCTTTAATTAGGCATGGCAAATTCCCAGCAATGTAGAGATGTCATCAAGATATCCAGTAGCAATAACACCCCTAGACTGCCAGTTGAGTCATTGCCTCCAAAAAATATTGGAATGGAGGCCCTAACAATAGCATTGGGCATTTTGAAAATAATATTTTGTATGATCTACCCAAAAAAATATTACTAGCAATGTACAGTCACTATTTCCATGGATTACAAGTTCATTTTGGCATCGAGCAATATTCCCACTCTATCAACATTCCATTATATTGCATTTAAAACCTCTTATTCACAACTACTTCCTCCATACATAATGTTTATCTTTTATCATAACACTAATCATACATTTTATAGTAGAAAACATTTAATTTTGTTTTTCAATGTGTAGGCACAAAATGACTTTAAAATAGAATTTTTTAAGCTGCTCATCTACAAGCAAAGTCAATTGGTGAGTGTTGCTAATTAAATGAGATTCAGACCTTCATACAATGCTATTATAGTACGGTTAGGAAAGATGACTAGGTTTATTGATTAACCTGCTTTGTTTCATTTCAATTTCTGCACTTAATATTATTTACGAGATACTGCTTGGACCTTCTGCAACCAGCTATAGTTAAGGTTATTTTAGGAGCCCTGAAAGCCCCATTTTTTAGATCTATTATTCGCTTATTGTGAAAAATTGAAGCAACACCTATAGGGAGATTAGTTTTGGATTGTTTGATTTTATTTTTTAAATTCCTACGTAGGGTTTCACAATATATTTCTTGCAAATTGTTATTTTTTCTCATCAGCATCGTTGAAATCTTGAGGTAAGTCCCATGCCCTGATATATTTCATAATATATTTCCTTCAAACTATGTTCATTTTTTTCCTTCACTCAATATTGTTTGGGATCTCCTTGTAGATTAATGAAATTGACTTGATATTCCACGTTTCACCTAGCAGGAAACTACGTGTTCGAGAGAGCTGCTACATGTTTATGAGATACTATCTGGACCATCTCCACAACTTGTTGAATTTTTCTATAAAAATTAGTATTTATCTTTGTGCAGTCTCACTATGTCATTCCATAGGACCATCTTTTTCAATGATGTGGTAAATTATATTTATGATAGGCAATTTCTGATGAGATGAATTCACAAAGTACCATGCAAATTTGATATGATGTATTCCACAAGATTAATGAATGGAACCCCCTTGCATGGCTAGAAGTCTTATCTATTCTTTTAATCTCTTCATATTGCAAAGATCTAAAGTGATCTAGATTGAAGAATATAGCAGCATATTTTGATGTTTTTACTTTAGCATAGAAAAGAAATGCACGTGTCAAGTTTGAGAATTTATGAACTGTGAAGCATTTCAAAAATATTTATTTAAATAATGTCTATGTAGTATAACATTAAAATTTACAATTTTGTGTTTAACTTGTTCAAAAATGATCTTTTGATGTAATTAATTATTTTTTATTATTACTTTTCAAATATTTGTCTAAAGTGATTTCAATGTCCAATTCAATAAAACCAAACCTTAAAATTTCCACTTACATATATTATTCTATCCGCGTATTCCTTACACCTCCTCATAGTGCATATAAGTATTACCTATAGCATTCCATTTTTAACATGCATTATAGAAATATAACTATAAATGTGATGTTAGGCAAGTGGATTATTTTCCCAAAACACGTGAGATCTCAGTTAAAAAGCTGGATGCTGAAGAACAAGCGCAGATAAGTATTATTATGGCCGACTGCGTCCGTCTGGACGGTAGCAACTCCACTCGCAAAGGCAAAGTTGCCGGTGCCGGCGACGACGGGCATGTTCTGCCTGCGCTGGTGCATTCCACCCGCCGCTCCCACCATTGTCAGACTCCCGTTCAAATGCGGCTTTCCACAAAGGCTGTGAATGCAAACCAGGCCACGAAGTAATCCCCCCACTGGTCATAGCTGGATGTGTACAGGCCCTGCGCTCTTCCCACTATAGTCGAGTTCAGCGTCGGTCCCGCCGTCAGCGGGTCGTTGAACACGACTGTATTTCCATACACATTATTACTCGGCACCTTGTTTGCATTGGTCTCGTAAGGAATGTTGTGGTAGTAGAATACCACAGACGAGGGGCCCTTCCCCTTCATACCTTTGCCCTTTCGGCACTTGCAGAGGGCATAGGAACCGCCCGAATATGACAAAATTGCCAGCAGAATAGTGAGGGAGGCTCTCCTAGTGAAGAGCATTTTGTCTGCTTGTACTGTTTGGATCTCATGGCAATGGGAGGAGGAATTTATAAAGCGTCCAGTACTGGCGTAGGAAGCTATGAAATCAAATTTACCGTTTGATTTTAACTTCTGGTCCGTTCAAGAAAACGTTTCTGGAGTTTAGCATAACTGCGGTTTAACTGAGTTATTTGGTGGAAATGGCAGAAGGAATTTATAGACCGTTCTGGTGTCGCAGATATGAAATTGACTTTAACTTTAGAGTTGGTTTTTCGAGTTTAGGATACTGCGTTTTAGGTCAATGGTTAGGTGGAAATTTGGGCTAATAATGGGCGAAAAAGTTCAAAGAGTGGCTCTTTTTTCCAATGATTAAAAGAAATATATATGTTTGACGGGTGAGGATTGTGGAGAAAAGGATTTAGTAGTTGAGTATGTTTTATAGTTGTGATAGTGTTTGTTGATCTAATGTTTAATATTTTTAATAGTTAAGTGTTAGTAGTTGTTATTATAAAGTTGTTTGTATTGATTATGAGTACTTATAATTGAATGAAATGTATTTTTTAGATTTAAAAAATAATAAATTATGTGATGTGACATTAGTGAATAATTAAAACATGATTCAATGCACAATTATCACGAATTAATGCACAACTATCACAACTTAATGTACAACTATCAATCTATCATTTTTTGGGGGTTTGTTTGGACACTTTAACACAAAAATATTTTTGTGTGGCATCATATTTGATGATGTGAACTTCAAACCTTAATTAGAAGCAAGTCTTGTCAAGTAAGTTACTATAAAAAAATGAGAGTGATTCAAAATTGTTGCTTATGATTTTGAGAGGCGCAAAGTTAGGCTACTCAATTACTAAGTCTTATCCCCTATATTTTGTATTTTTTTCCTATATATTTATTTTGGTTAGGTTTTTTATTTTATGCAATGTTAAGTGAATATGTAATACCATTAGTATATTTTCATTTATTTGAGCAATCAATTTTAATTTTTAAACTAAGTTTAAATCTGGGATTTGTGAAATTCATCTAGGTTAATTTTATAATTTGTGGAAATGAACCTAAACTTTTAAAATTCAAATTCAAATTTGGATAATGTGTTTTTCCCTCTATTCAATCAATATATTTTAAATTAAAACACTTTTTTTTACTTAAAGAGATTCAAGGACTAATTCTAATTCATTTGAACATCTAAAATATTAAGTATGTTACAAAGATATCTCTTGCACACATCAAGGAGCATCAAATATTTTCATTTAACATCAACATTAGGAGAACATTCTAAGACATAAAACATAATTGCTTGTTTTTTAATCTTTATAAAAAAATTGTTAAATCAATATCATAAGAGTTTTTAAACAAAAAAGAGATATATTCCTAGTCATTTACAAACTCCTTTATCCATACAACCATTTTTATGTAGATTATACAAATCAAGAAAAAATGAATTTTAGATCTAAAATACAAAAAAAAACGTATTCAAAATTATGCTTTAGATCCACATAAAAAAGTTAGATCTGTTGTTACATGAATCACTTGTACAATACCAAAATGATCCATTGTCAACATTTTTTATTAATTCTAATGCATTTAATTGACATGTCTTAATATTTATTGTATGGGTTGTTAATCCTTTATACCTAGTACTCCATGTTGGCTTATAATCACAAGTCTCGTAGGTAAAACATGGGAAGATTTAATGTCCTCACTAAAAAATAATATGCTGAAATATTCATCTAAGCAAATAACTAAACATGCAAGATAAAGCAAAGCTTATTTAGAAATAAACATCTACATATATAAGGAATTAGATACGTTCATATTAATCTTGGTGATTATTTAGTCTCTCTAATCTATTTAATTAAGTCTCAACATAAGATTTAATATTATTTTAAATTCATTCATATTAATCTCTATAATTATATATAATTTCTAATTGATTTGACAATTCTAAACACAAGACTTACTATTTAAAACAAAATCCTCTTTTACTAATACAAAAAGAAATTTTATACATGATTTACTCCTAAATAATTATAAGATTTTATAAATACTCTACTCCTACTCAATTGTTAACTTAAATCATGACACCCTTTACATGTTTTACTGCTATCACTTACAATAACTATTATCTCTGAAAATGCTTATTACTTGATCGTGCATTTCATAAATGCTTGTGACCCACTCCACATTAATTAACTAACTATTGTACAAAACGAGTAGCACCTTGGTACCAATTTTCTTGGTAAAAATTATGTATGGTCCTTCACACTCTTACAAGATTTATACAAAATGTACCCAGGAATTCACATAATGCTTCATATAGCTAGAATTATTCCAAGGTGGGCCACTAACGTAACCTTTGGTGTTATTTCAATGAGTCCTGAAATTCTTCTTTTAACTCTCATATTTTTTCCTGCTTCTCTTTCTTCTTAATCACGGAATTATCCACTTCTTCAAGGGTGATGTCCTCACGCATTAACAACTCCATATCAAACAAATTTTTGGCTTCCTCTTCTAACCACATATCTCCCTTTCTACTTCATTATCAGTTGAGTTAGAACAGTCTTTGTTCACATCTTTGCAAGTGACTTGTAAATATCTATAGCAGACTTAGCGTTTGATTTTGTGTGATGACGTTTTCCTACAACACTTGTTCTATTGGTATATGATGCTCTTGACTTGTTTCGCTCATCGCTTCATTAGTATTATCATCCATTACCACATTGATTATTGGAGTGGGTGGTGTAAGAAACAAGATTTTGATAATCTCATCCAGTTGGTTGGCATGCTAATTTTGGGACTAGGTTACATGATAATCTCAACAACTTGGTAAGCGAAGATCTCACTGTATAGAGTTTAGCCTTAGTCAATTGAACAAATGATGTTTGAACTTTACAAATGTAGGCATCCAAAATATTCTTGTGGTAGGTGGTTCTTCAAAGTGTTGTTCAAGTTCTTATTGTTGTAATTGTTGATATTGACAATGTTTACAATAATCTTAAAGTGCATTTCTTCCATATTGACCTTCACTTGACTAGTACCTCTATCAATATGAGCATTTTATATTACTTGCTCTTATTTCTTCCATATTGATCTATTGTTTATTGATTACATACATATCATCATCTTTGAGCTAGATAATTTATTTAGATGAAAGAAAGGAGTTCCAACAATCCCAACTTTCCTATGTAATCAAAAAACAATAGGTTGTGGTAGATGTATTTGGTTGCGCAATATAATTATTTTTGATATACAATTCCACCAATTGTTGGAACATACTAGCAAGTACAACCAATTATTTAATGCTAGGCCACAAAGAGGATGGTGCCAGGTGATGTAAGAAATAAGCTTTTGATCAATCTCATTTAGTTGGTTGGCATGCTATTTCAGTGTTGCATTGGGACCATATGTTCTTTTGTCTCACACTCCTGTAATTTTGTTGTAATAGGGGCACTATGATGTACAATCCTTTAATTTTTATTCAATATCGACATTATCTTTTCTTTATCAACTATCCTCTTTGTGACCTAGCATTAAATAATTGGTTGTCCTTTTTAGTATGTTCCAACAATTGGTGGAATTGTATATCAAAAAGAATTCTATTGTGCAACCAAATGCAATCTGCCACAACCTATTGTTTATTGATTACATAGGAAAGTTGGGATTGTTGGAACTCCTTTCCTTCATCTAGATAAATTACCTAGCTAAAAGATGGTGATATGTATGTAGGTGTTCATTAGGGTTATTAAAAATTAATATGTCGGTACCTCAATTCAATTACATAAATACATGCAAAAAAAAATATTAATGTAATATAAATGTAAACACAAGTAAATTAAGGTATTGACATATTATAAATTTTCATAGGCCAACAACCATGAAGGGAGATTCTCCCTTGAACACACCTTACATAGACAATAACATTCAAGAACAACAAACATGCAACTTTATTATACTCTAAAAAATCATCTACATATATGCAATCAAATGCATTACAACTATATGGTCACAAGACCACTATTATAAAAATTTGGGCTAGAAAAACATGTAGAAAATTAGACATGCAAGTTTGTGAATGACAATAATGGCCATTGAAACCCCAACCTCTATTTTGTACCTTCATTATGTATTGAAAAGCAATAATTCTATCATCTTCTCATCTAGAATGATTCCCTTTCGTTCCTCGCCACTTTATCATTTTTTTCTTCTAACTAACTACCACTTCTATTTTTGGCACATAATAGATTCAGTTGCCCCTTTTTTGGGCAGGTAAGAAATTTCTTAAATTTTAGTCCAACTTTCAAGAACCATAACTTTTGACTCAAGCATTGGAATGACAATCAATCTATGTCGTTGAAAAGATCTCAACAAGCAGCAGGACAACCTCTAGGTGCCTCAAAATTGACTTTCAATATTTTTAAAGGGATTTTGAAGACAAAACATTAATATCTCACAAGTGAAAAATGTTATTGAGGTGATTTCTTCACCATTAACTTCATTTCACCATTCTGGAATTCTCTCTAAAAATTTATGTCCATATGTGCACAAATGCTAACTTACTAAAAATAAAAACCTACTATTTTTAGCTCTTCCAGCTTACTAAAAATACTAACCTTGCCATTTTTAATTTTTATTAAAAATTTATTCACTGAACCTAACCAAAAAAAAATCAAACTAAACAATTTTCATTTTTTTTAGATGATTGATTGTTCTTATGCCCTGTATGCTTTTACATCAATAACTCAAGTATTTTAGCATTCCATTTTCCACATGTACATGCATTATAAAATATAACTATAAATGTTATGTTCGGCGAGTGGATTATTTTCCCAGAACACGTGAGATCTCAGTTAAAAAGCTGGATGTTGAAGAACAAGCGCAGATAAGTGTTATTATGGCCGACGGCGTCCGTCTCCACGGTAGCAACTCCACTGGCAAAGGCAAAGTCACCGGTGCCGCCGACGACGGGCATGTTCTGCCTGCGCTGGTGCATTCCACCCGCCGCTCCCACCATCGTCAGACTCCCGTTCAAATGCTGGCTTTCCACAAAGGCTGTGAATGCAAACCAGGCTACGAAGTAGTCGCCCCACTGGTCATAGCTGGATGTATACAGGCCCTGCGCTCTTCCCACTACAGTCGAGTTCAGCGTTGGTCCCACCGTCAGCGGGTCGTTGAACACAACTGTATTTCCATACACATTATTACTCGCGGCCACCTTGTTTGCATTGGTCTCGTAAGGAATGTTGTGGTAGCAGAATACCACAGAGGAGGGGCCCTTCCCCTTCATGCCTTTGGGCCCGGCTTAAAGATCACACACTAAGGTTTGACTTGCTACGTGGCTCTGGATCCCACTCTTACAACGTTCGGTCGGATTCTTTGATTTATTTTCATCTTCCGTTTCTCGTTTTCTCTCCCACTGCACTCCTCTGACTCTCTGACAGTCACGGTCACTGCAACTTCCGCCCAATTCTGTCACACTCGTTGATAAGGAAAGCGACAGGTTGAGTTTGAATTTAAATTTTGAATCTGCCCCTCCCGCTCAAGCAGAAGCAGCAACAGGAGGATTTCTAGTGCAAGATTTCTAGAGAAACTCCATCTGTAGAGCATGTCGCAGAAACTGAAGCAGATTTGGTGTACTCCTGGCCTGTGACAAGATGGGAGCTTTGGAACAGAGTGCGGACATCCATCAAACTAAAGAGGGATTATTATCAGATATTAC
The DNA here is from genome assembly GCA_007258455.2 of Sequoia sempervirens. NCBI lineage: Eukaryota > Viridiplantae > Streptophyta > Pinopsida > Cupressales > Cupressaceae > Sequoia > Sequoia sempervirens. Next base: position 48,639 of record VDFB02165985.1, on the reverse strand, counting down.
AGTTCGAAATCCTCTGGTAGACATGTATGCAAAATGCGGAAGCACAGACAGGGCACGTGAATTGTTTGAGCGGAGGCCTCAAATAAAGCGGTCTCATGGAATGCTATGATTGCAGGATATACACAAAATGCGTTCACTGAAAAGGATTTAGAAACTTTTAACTAAATGCAATTGGCAGCCGTAAAGCCAACCCTCGCAACCTTTGCCGGTATTCCTCCAGCCTCTGCCAAAATGGGAGCTTTGGAACATGGTGGACGTTCATCCCAGGAAAATGAATAGAGGAATTCTGTCAGATGTAGTTGCAACTGCCGTAGTAGACATGTATGCAAAAATGTTGAAGCATAGACAAGGCCTGGCTTAAACGTCACACACTAAGCTTTGACTGCTTAGTGTGGACGTGCCGTGGGCCCCACTCTTAACCGGCCATTCCAAGTTTATACTTTCACCTTTCCCGTTACTGATTGCCGTTTCCGTTTGCCTTGTTCACCGTTAGCATTCAAAATTTTCCCGCGCAGTCTAACCGCTTCAGCACATTCAAAACCAGCTTTCCCACGCGCTTGGTTTTCATTTGTCACTCGCGGTCTGTGCAAAAATAGCAGCTTTGGAACAAAGTATGGATGTCCATTCAAGTATTAAGCAACATGTATGCAAACTATGGAAACATAGACAAGGCACGTCAACTGTTTGACAGGATACCACAAAGAAATCTGGTCTCGTGGAATGCTATGCTTGCAGGATATGGACAGAATGCGTTTGATAAAAAGGATTTACAGACTTCTAATCAATTTTAATCGGCAGATGTAAATCAGAACTCCGCAATCTTTGCCAACATCCTCCCTGCCTGTGCCAAAACAGCTTTGGAACGGGATATGGACATCCATCACAGCATAAAGTAAACCATTTTTGTGTCAGATGGTGTAGCTGCAACCGCCCTGTTAGACATGTACACAAAATGTGGAAGCATAGACAAGGCACGTCAACTCTTTGCCCAAATGCCTTAAAAAAATGTGATCTCATGGAATGCCATGATTGCAGGAAATGCACAAAAGGGATTTGTTGAAATGGCTTCAGAAACTTTCAAGCAAATGCAATTGGCATGTGTACAGCCAGACTCCGCAACCTTTGCCAGCATCCTCCTTGCCTGTGCCAAAATGGGAGCTTTGGAACATGGTATGGACATCCATCAAAGCATAAAGGATTGAGCAATTTTTTAAGCTAAACCTGTGGTGGATGTGTGGATGTATTTTCTTGCTGCCTGCAAATCACATATGAATACAGGCTTAGGATTATTTACAACAATGCTATTTTTTATTTGGATCTTGAAAAAATTGACTTGTGTTTTTTCAAGCATCTATGCAGTAACGGACGGGTGGTGTGAGCGAATGGTAAGGAGATTGATGAAGGATAAGGAATTAACAAGCTCTCTGGATGTATTGAACGCCATGTGCTTATTTTGTAGGAGATAGATGACATTCACAGATATAGTAAATCTATGCAAAGTTGGAGAAATTGGCTTGGGAGATGAAGGCAATTGGGTGGTTTCCAGAAGTAAGACACTTAGTGGTGTGGAAAATGAGTAAAAAAAATTATTTCTCTACTACCATAGTGAAAAGATGTCAATTTCTTTTGGTTTTCTAGACATGCCTGTTGCAATAATTATTAATCTTGTTAAGAACCTTTGAGTATGTGTTAATTGTCACAATGAAATGAAATTTATCTCCAAGATTTTTGCAATTCTTATTTTTAGCGATTAGTTTAGTTAATTTCATGAAGAGGAAATGAATTCACTTGCATAGACATTTTGCTGTAAATCAATCAAAGGCCTTGTAATTCATGAGAATTAATTTCATTGATGAAGTTATTTTGAAAAGATTTACTTATGATAAACCTTAATATATGGGTTCCTAAGTTGGTTTGATTATCCTAGAATGCTTATGAACATTCTCTAATAAAGTTTCCACTTATTTATGTCTTGCAACACCATTTCTAGTTTAAGATAAAACTAGAGAACTCCTTTATTGATGTTTGTCCTTTTGAGCCTATTGTGCTTCTAATTCTTTTTTAGTTTGATTTTGTTGCCTATAGAGTCCTTCATTGATATTTGATCAAAGACTTATATTTTTTCCTATAGAACTTTTATGTGATATCTTTGTCTTGCCCCTTTCTAGGTGATGTTGGGGCCTATATTAGTAAGTGCAAATTTATCCAAGTTGAGTGCTTCCTTTCTTAGGGAAATATTTTGGCCACCATCTATTACCAATCTAAGAATTCATTAAATAGACCCCCTTATTAAAAATGTTCTTGTTGTAGTGTTTTTTCTTTCAATATACTCGTCGCATGCCTAAATATCTAAAACTATAGAAATTTCTAGGTGTTAGGGGTGATTATGTCTATTTGTAGCTTTTATTAGGTTTGTTGGTTTTCTCTTGCTAATATTTTTTCCCTCCATTCCTTGAAACCTAGCATTTCCATTTCTTTTTGAGACCTTTGGCTACTTCTCATTACCTATTTACTTTATCATGGCTTTACCCACCCTTCCACTCCCTACTTTTTCTTTGCCTTTGGCCTTAGTATTTTAGGCCTCCATATAATAATGTACTTCTTAAGCTATAAGACTAATCAATGAACCTCAATTATTATCCACTTACAATTTTCCATGTTTCCTCTTCTTTTGCATTGAGTATTCACCATCCTTAATTCCTAATATGAAGATTCATTTTTCCTTAAGTCTCAAAATCTTGGGCTTTTAGTATTTTCCCTACTCATTCCCTCAACCTACTTCCCATCTCCCTTCCTCCTTATGGAACCCATACTAGTAGGATTACTCAGACCATCATATCCAAAAGGTAAAATTTACGTGGAAAAACAAATCTCTAAACCTTGAAAGGCTTCCACCGTATTTCCCTCATTCTTTTTCCTTCTAGCATTTGGCACACCACATTAATGATCCTTAACCCATTTCTCTTGAGTCATAGAGTTTTGGACTTCAATATTTTCCTTGACCAAAAAGTACATCTAGCACTCTATATGCCTAATCCTTGATCCCTTTCCTTTACCCTTTTGTCCATATTATTTAGTGGTATCATATTTTCCCTCACCTTGATCCAACTTCTTGCATCAATATTGAATATCCATTTCCTTGACCCTCACTCTTCCTTGCATATTTTACTTTCAAACTCCTAACATTCTTTATACAACCTTCCCTAAAAGTAAGTTAGCTTGTGGTAAACCTAAACCCTAGTTCCCAAAATTGCTCAATGCAACCTAGACTTCTTTAGATTTTACCAACCAATTAAAACCCACCACAAGATAATCCCTTAATGACCAAGCCAATTCCATATGTGGATATGAATATTTTCCTGTGTCACCTGGTCACTTTCTTGGACTAATCACAACATGACACACATATTACATGCATTTAACCACCCAAAGCAAGTGGGAAGGTGCATTTGATGTGATTAAATTTTACAACATCCTCATCCAAGCAATGATTTATTTGTGAATTCCATTCTAAAAATTAAAAGAGTAACCAATCAAAAGGCCTATGTATCTTTAAGTAACCTATATGCCTAGCCAAGCAACCTAGATACCCATATCCAAGCAACATCTATTCCTTTTCACACCCCCCACATTATAAATAGCTTTAGGGTTAGCCTTAGATAGATAGGAAATCTACCCTCAATTCTTAGAGATTATCTTTCAAGGACCACCTTCACTAATGATCTATATATCTACCAATAAAATTTCCCAAATTTCCTTAGTCCTATGCAATGATCTAGCCCTTGAAAAAGGATTTTAGACTAAGGCATGATGTCCCTATAAATGACTTTCTAAAAATTCTAAAGGGTAGTTGGATCTATTCCTATTAAATTTGAAAATAAAAAGAGCAGCCTAATGGAGACTAGTGATGAAAACCCATAAGTGCACTAGAAGGTAAGTCCTCTAAAATTAACCTAGTAGAATATAAATTAAGGTAGAGATCATTATAGGTATTAAAAAGAAAGTTGTGGTAATATGGTGTGTCTTGTAATAAATTAAGTTATTAAAAATAGAGTTAAGGATGGATAAATTAAATCAATTAAATATTTATGAAAATTTTGATAATAAGAAAGTAAAAGAATGTATTGGTGAGATCAAGATACATTTTGAAGAGAATTTAATTATCATGATAGAAAAGAAGAAGGAATAACATTGAAACCATCCCAAGATTGAGACGAAAGATAATGGACAAGAGAAGCATCAAGAGAGTGTATCAAGAGGGATACACTTGAAATAGAGTGGTTTATAACCTAAATTAGATCTATATAGAAAAATCTAACTAAAATCATAAGGAAATTAAAAGAATATAATACAACAATGAGCTTAGAGAAGTTTAACCCTATTTGTAGGGATACTATAGATGTGGTTGCTATTGAGTAGAAGAGAAAATAAATAATGGATGAAATAAAGAAGTTGTTAATTGGTGAAGAAGAGGAGAGAATATTTAGCAATAGAGTAAAAGAAGTCACAAAAAAAATAGTTTTACAAGGAAACTTTGGAGATGATATAAAGAGAAATTCCTAGGTTGAGGAAGAAAACAACTCAAATAAAATTAAAGATAAATCAATTACTAAATGATGTGTTATCAACCAACGCATTCCTAAAGCTAAAGAGACACTATGAGGAGATGAACCTCATGGAATAAGAGTCACATCCCATGCTATCAAAATGAAGAAGAATTTCTAAAGATTCCATTAAGTAGTGAATTCTTAATTGAGTTAGAAAAAACAATATCAAGAAGCAATTGTGTATGAGATTTGTGACAGATATTAGGAAGTGAGTTCTTAGATGTTCAATTTCCAAGAGATAATGATAGAGAAAGAACTTTGGTCAAGTAGAAAATGAGCGAAACTAGGTAAAGAATCCATGATAGCAAGAGATAAACAGATCCAAGAGTAGATAATAGATAATAGATTAGGATAAAGAGATCCAAGAGTAGATAATAGATAATAGATTAGGATAAATAGATCCAAGAGTAGATAATAGATTAGGAGAAGGAGAGATGGATGGAGAGATAAGGATTTAGAGAGAGAGTTGATAGAGAGCAATAGAGAGAGAGGTAGGTAAGGAGAGGGAGGAGGAGATAGAGAGAAGTAGAGAGGGGAGGAGAGAGGGAAGAAGAGGTAGGGAGGAAGGGAGAGAGAGGTGAGATAGAGAGAGAGGAGGGAGAGAGGGATATTTAGGGAGAGAGAGGTGAGATAGAGTGAAATAAAGTAAAGAGGGAAGGGGGAGAGAGAGAGAGAGGTGATAGATAGAAGTAGATACGTAAGGAGGAAGGTAGAGAGGTTGAGAGAGAGAAAGAGAGAGGGAGAGAGAAAGAGGTATATAGGGGTAAGTTAGATAGAGAGATGTAGAGTGAAGTTTGGTGGAAGGAAGAGAGAGAGGAGGGAGGGATAGGTAAAGATGGATAGTTGAGATAGATAGGAGAGAGAGAGAGAGGTAGGTAGAGAGAGGGTGATGAGAGATAGAAAGAGGGAGAGGGAGAGAGGAGAGATAGAAACAGGGGGAGGGAGGGAGGGAGAGATAGAGAGAGTAGAGAGGGAAGGAGGGAGATAGAGAGAGGTGATAGAGAGATAAGTAGAGAGGGAAGAAGGTGGATATATTGAGAGAGAGGAACCAAGGAGGGAGAGAGAAATAGGTATAGAGGGATAGCTATCATGGATCTATTTATCTCTTGCTATCAAGGATTCTTTACCTAGTTTCACTCCTTTTCTACTTGACCAAAGTTCTTTCTCTACCATTATCTCTTGACAATTGAACATCTAAGAACTCACTTCCTAATATCTGTCACAAATCTCATATATAATTGCTTCTTGATATTGTTTTTTCTAACCCAATTAAGGATTCACTACTTAATGGAATCTTTAGAAATTCTTCTTCATTTTGACAGCATGGGATGTGACTCTTATTCCATGATGTTCATCTCCTCATAGTGTCTCTTTAGCTTGGGGAATGTGTTGGTTGATAACACATCATTTAGTAATTGATTTATCTTCAATTTTCTTTGAGTTTTTTTCTTCCTCAACCTAGGAATTTCTCTTTGTATCATCTCCAAAGTTTCCTTGTAAAACTCTATTTTTTTGTGACTTCTTTTACTCTATTGCTAAATATTCTCTCCTCTTCTTCACCAATTAACAACTTCTTTATTTCATCTATTATTTATTTTATCTTCTACTTGATAGCAACCACATCTATCTAGTATCCCTACAAATAAGGTTAAACTTCTCTAAGCTCATTGATGTATTATATTCTCTTAATTTCCTTATCATTTTAGTTAGATTTTTCTATATACATCTAATTAAGGTTATAAACCACTCTATTTCAAGTGCATCCATCTTGATACACTCTCTTGATGCTTCTCTTGTCCATTATCTTTCATCTCAATCCTAGGATTGTTTCAATGTTCTTCCTTCTTCCTTCTTCTTGTCTATCATGACAATTAAATTCTCTTCAAAATGTATCTTGATCTCACCAATACATTCTTTTACTCTCTTATTATAAAATTTTTCATAAATATTTAATTGATTTAATTTATCCATCCTTAACTCCTTTATTTTTAATACCTTAATTTATTACAAGACACCCAATATTACCACAACTTTCTTTTTAATACCTATAATTATCTTTATCTTATTTTATATTCTAGCTAGGTTAATTTTAGAGGACTTACCTTCTAGTGCACTTATGGGTTTTCATCACTAGTCCCCATCAGGCTGCTCTTTTTATTTTCAAATTTAATAGGAATAGATCCAACTACCCTTTAGAATTTTTAGAAAGTCATTTATAGGGACATCATGCCTTAGTCTAAAATCCTTTTTCAAGGGCTAGATCATTGCATAGGACTAAGGAAAATTGGGAAATTTAATTCGTAGATATATAGATCATTAGTGAAGGTGGTCCTTGCAAGATAATCTCTAAGAATTGAGGGTAGATTTCTATCTATCTAAGGCTAACCCTAAAGCTATTTATAATGTGGGGGTGTGAAAAGGAATAAACATTGCTTGGATATGGATAGAGGTTGTTTGGCTAGGCATATAGGTTACTTAAAGATACATAGGCCTTTTGATCGGTTACTCTTTTAATTTTTAGAATGGAATTCACAAGTAAATCATTGCTTGGATAAGCATGTTGTAAAATTTAATCACATCAAATGCATCTTCCCACTTGCTTTGGGTGGTTAAGTGCATGTAAGATGTGTGTCATGTTGTGATTAGTCTTTAGGTTTACCACAAGCTAACTTACTTTTAGGGAAGGTTGTATAAAGAATGTTAGGAGTTTGAAAGTAAAATATGCAAGGAAGAGTGAAGATCAAGGAAAGGGATACTCAATACTGATGGAAGAAGAAGTCTGATCAAGGTGAGGGAAAATATGATACCACTAAATAATATGGACAAAAGGATAAAGGAAAAGGATCAAGGATTAGGCATATAGAGTGCTAGATGTACCTTTTGGTCAAGGAAAATATTGAATTCCAAAACTCTATGACTCAAGAGAAATGGGTTAAGGTTCGGTAATGTAGTGTGCCAAATGCTAGAAGGAAAAAGAATGAAGGAAATACGGTGGAAGCCTTTCAAGGTTTAGAGATTAGTTTTTCCACATACATTTTACCTTTTGGATATGATGGTCTGAGTAATCCTACAAGTATGGGTTCCACAAGGAGGAAGGGAGATGGGAAGCAAGTTGAGGGAATGAGTAGGGAAAATACTAAAAGCCCAAGATTTTGAGACTTAAAGGAAAAGTGAATCTTCATATTAGGAATTAAGGACGGTGAATCAATGCAAAAGAAGAGGAAACATGGAAAATTGTAAGTGGATAATAATTGAGGTCCATTGATTAGTCTTATAGCTTAAGAAGTACATTATTATATGGAGACCTAAAATCCTAAGGCCAAAGGCAAAGACAAAGTAGGGAGTTGAAAGGTGGGTAAAGCTATGATAAAGTACCTAGGTAATGAGAAGTAGCCAAAGGTCTCAAAAAGAAATGGAAATGCTAGGTTTCAAGGAATGGAGGGAAAAAATATTAGCAAGAGAAAACTAGCAAACCTAATAAAAGCTACAAACAAACATAATCACCTCTAACACTTAGACATTTCTATAGTTTGAGATATTTAGGCACATGACGAGTATACTAAAAGACAAAACACTACAACAAGAACATTTTTAATAAGGAGGTCTATTGAATGAATTCTTAGATTGGTTATAGATGGTGGCCAAAATACTGTCCTATTAAGAAATGAAGCATTCAACTTGGATAAATTTACACTTACTAATATAGACCCCAACATCACCTAAGAAGGGGCAAGACAAAGATATCACATAAAAACTATAGGGAAAAACTATAAGTCTTTGTTCAAATATCAGTGAAGGACTCTATAGGAAACAAAATCAAACTAAAAAAGAATTAGAAGCACAATAGGCTCAAAAGGACAAACATCAATAAAGGAGTTCTCTAGTTTTATCTTAAACTAGAAATGGTGAACCATTGCAAGACATAAATAAGTGGAAACTTTATTAGAGAATGTTCATAAGCATTCGAGGATAATCAAACCAACTTAGGAACCCATTTATTAAGGCTTATCATAAGTAAATCTTTTCAAAATAACTTCATTAATGAAATTAATTCTCATGAATTACAAGGCCTTTGATTGATTTATGGAAAAATGTCTATGCAAGTGAATTCATTTCCTCTTCATGAAATCAACTAAACTAATTGTTAAAAATAAGAATTGCAAAAATCTTGGAGATAAATTTCATTTCATTGTGACAATTAACACATACTCAAAGGTTCTTAACAAAATTAATAATTGTTGCAACAGGCATGTCTAGAAAACCAAAAGAAATTGACATCTTTTCACTATGGTGGTCGAGAAATAATTTTTTTCACTCCTTTTCCACACCACTAAGTGTCTTACTTCTGGAAACTACCCAATTGCCTTCATCTCCCAAGCCAATTTCTCCAACTTTGCATAGATTTACTATGTCTATGTATGTCATTTGTCTCCTACAAAATAAGCACATGGTGTTCAATACATCCAGAGAGATTGTTAATTCCTCATCCTTCATCAATCTCCTTACCATTTGCTCACACCACCTGTTTGCTACTGCATAGATACTTGAAAAAACACAAGTCATTTTTTTTAAGATCCAAATAAAAAATAACATTGCTGTAAATAATCCTAAGCCTGTATTCATATATGATCTACAGGCAGCAAGAAAATACATCCACACATCCACCTCAGGTTTAGCTTACAAAATTGCTCAATCCTTTATGCTTTGATGGATGTCCATACCTTGTTCCAAAGCTCCCATGTTGGCACAGGCAAGGAGGATGCTGGCAAAGGTTGCAGAGTCTGGTTGTACACATGCCAATTGCATTTGCTTGAACGTTTTTGTTCAAGCCATTTCAACAAACCCCTTTTGTGCATACCTTGCAATCATGGCATTCCATGAGATCAAATTTTTTTGAGGCATTTGGTCAAACAGTTCACATGCCTTGTCTATGCTTCCACATTTTGCGTACATGTCTACCAGGGCGGTTGCAGCTACACCATCTGATAGAAAAATGGTTTTCTTTATGCTGTGATGGATGTCCATATCCCGTTCCAAAGCTCTTTCGGCATAGGCAGGGAGGATGTTGGCAAAGATTGCAGTGTTTTGAGTTACATCTACCGATTAAATTTGATTTGAAAATTGTAAATCCTTTTCAGCAAATGCATTCTGTCCATATCTTGCAAGAATAGCATTCCACGAAACCAGATTTATTTATGGTGTCCTATGAAACAGTTGACGTGCCTTGTCTATGTTTCCACAGTTTGCATACATGTCTACCAGAGCATATTGAATAATCCCTAATGCTTTAATGGACGTCTATACTTTGTTCCAAACTTGCCATTTTTGCACAGATCGTGAGTGACAAATGAAAACCAAGTGTGTGGGAAACCTGGTTTTGAATGTGTTGAAGTAGTGAGACTACGCGGGAAAAAATTGAATGCTAACGGTGAATGGGGGAAACGAAAACGGCGATCAGCAACGGGAAAGGCAAAAGTATAAACGGCACTAAAAGCCAAATTTGGAATGGTTGGTTAAGAGTGGGGCCCATGGCACGTCCACACTAAGCAGTCAAAGCTTACTATGTGACGTTTAAGCCAGGCCCATAGACAAGTCACGAGAACTGTTTGACATAATGCCTCAAAGAAATGTTGTTCTCATGGAATGCCCTGGTTGTAGGATATTAACAAAATGTATTTGTTGACAAGGCTTTAGAAGCTTTCAACCAAAATCGATTGGCTGGTGTAAAGCCGAACTCTACAACCTTTGCCAGTATCCTCCCAACTTGTACCGAATGTGAGTTTTGGAACTGCTCTGGTAAATGTGTATGCAAAATGTAGCTATATATTCATAAAACCTAGGTATATATTCAACTTTTGGAGTAATTTTGATATCATAATTGTAGTTATAATTCATCATACAAATTAACAATGAGTATATTAGATTACAATTCATCGTTCAAATTAGCGACGAGTATATCATACAAATTAGCGATGAGTATATGAGATTACAATTCATCATACAAATTGGTGAAGAGTCTATGAGATTAGGAGAGTTGAGGAAGGTTTAGATGAGGTATATGCTTAGGTTGAAATTGGTGAAATAATATATTATGGATGTGCATTATGTGTATGTGATTAGTGATGTTATTAAACTGTGATGACATATGTTCAAGCTAGAGTTCTCAATGTGGTTGTTGTGCGAATGTCATTCTATGTTTGTAAATTCATGGGTTTCATGTCTATGTTGGGATCATCATGTATGAGTTTGATCTATTGTAGTACAATATGCAATTGATCTAGCCACAAGGAATAATTTGGGGACTAAATTATTGATCATCCTTTAGGCATCAATGGAGTTGTATAGTCACCAATTTACAAAGACAATAGCTCCATGGTCATTCATGCATAAAGTAACATAGTGGTCATTTTGGTGAATAAAAAATCCAAATAATGGTTATCCTAGTAGAGATGGGATATTTTATATCTCTCTTACAAGTTGAATAGCATGTCTTTTCATAGTGAGGTGTTGCTTTGATTATCAAGGTGTTCTTAGGATGATTGCTATGTTTGTTTAAGGTTGGATAGTGTTGATTTGGTATAGCAAGGTGTTACATTGTGATCAAGGTATTTCCTTGTCAATATGTGTTAGGGCCCATTGGAGTGGTTGTAACCCCCCAAATTATGTTGAATGTAATTGTGACTAAAATGTTTAGAGATATGTTTGTGTCTATATGTATGCATGCTTGTGCATATGTCAATTGGTCAACCTAGTGATATTGAGTTCTAGATTGGCTAATGGGTGGATGCCATAATTATCCTAAATTGGCTAATGGGTGGATGTCATATTTTTCCTAGATTGGTTAAGTGGTGGATTCCATGGTTCTATTGGATTGGTTCTAGAACTTAGCTACAAAATTGCTTAGATTCTAGAATCACTATACCTTGATCAAATGGGTCGAAGACCTCTAAAAGGCCACATACCTCAATAAAATCCTTATGAAGTTGAACATGTCATTGTAATGGTGCATAGGAGTAAAAGCAGGCATTATACTTGGGTTAGCACCCAAGAAAAGTACTCTACACTCTAATAATACATTGGTAACGCATGTTCCTACATTATATGAATCAATGTATGACTTTTGTTATAATAAAGATGAATGCATATTATCTCTAAATTCATGAATCTAACTGCAATTATATTTGACTATTGTAATGAACTTTGTGGTATGTGTTTACCCAATATGTTTATAGGAGAAAGGGGTGGATTTGCTTAAGGACTCCATCAAAGATGTATAGTAGGAAGCATTAAGGATTGTTGGGTGACGGTTGACAATCATCAAATTATTGGTTAAGAATCAAGAGACTTGTTATTATTTTTTACTTAAGGCATTAAGTTGTAATGTCTAAAGAATTGTAAAGGATATGTTAATTGTTAAAGATTATAATACTTTGTGTAAACTAGCTGTGTAAAATTTGACCCATCGCCTCAAAGATAGAGTTAGTTTTTTAATACTATGATTCTATTGTGTGATATAGATTACGTAAGGCTTGCATGAGCTTCCTAGAAGGCTTAATTAGTACAAGGCTTGTGTGATATTATTATTTGGGTTAATCTATAAGACAAGTGACATGATTCTATAATGTTCTAGTTAGTGAGCCTAGCTACTTAAGTGTACTTGACCTAGAGGGAATGATCTAGACAATTAGAGCCAAGGATGGTTAGATGCTAAAGTGTAGTATTTATGTAATTCCTAAATTTGGTAAGTAATTCTCTTATGTCATAAATTGAGCATATACCCTAGATATAAATCAAGTCTTGTAAATTATCAAGATTTGTTAAGAGATAATTGTATAAACCCTATGGATAAATCATAAAAGGAAGTATTATCATAACTCTTTGAGGAAAATTCTAATTTAGCCTAGACTGAATCCATTATCTTGTGGCTCTTTGCAAGATTCAATGATCTAAAGTCTAAATAATTTAAAAATTGAAGATTTTTTCTTGAATTAATTATAATAAGTCTTTGAGTCCATGATAAATTTTCTATCAATACTATCCTTTGAGACTAGATTCCTTTGTAATATTGAAGCCTAATTTTGTTTCCAAGTCTTAATAACTACTAACCATCAATTCCCCAAGAAAATTGTTGACTATGGATGTATTAGAGTAAATATCTAATGGAAACATTTCCCTAAGAAGAAATAATCCTAAGTCAAGAAAAATCCCTATTCATTATTCTATCAAGTGAAGTCTAAGTCATCAATTGACTACTACTAGAGTTAAACATGCACTTAAGCCTATACTCTACGTGGGAATTTAAATGTTGCCCCTATAAAAAAAAATTAAAAAAATCAGTTATGTTAACATTAAAAGGATCCTCACATCCACTACGAGTTTTAGGAACAAAGAAGTGTTGAATCTAAACTTGAGATCTTGAGTAAAATCAAATTTATAAATACCCACATCTATAGCAAATTTAAATATAATCACATGTCTAGATTAAAATTAAGAGCTCCTTAATTTATGATGGAACTCCTTTTTTATTTAGATCCTAAAAATGTTGTGATTTATGTTATTCTCTCAAACATATATATAAAAGTGGGCAAGTGGCATGAAGTTCAAATGGCAAGGAGATTGATGAAAGATAAAGGAATTAAACAAAACCTCAAATGTAGTTGGTTTGAAGGCCATAAAATGGTATGTTATTTTTATGTAGGAAATATATTACATTCATGGACATAATAGATCTATATGTAAATTTCGAGACATCATTTGGGAGATGATGGCAATAGGGTGTTTACGAGATTCAAGACATTTACTTAGTGATATGGAAAAGGAAGAAAAACAATCATTTCTTTACCATCATAATGAAAATTTAGAAATTATTTTTGGTTTGTGGGACACAACCCTTAGAATAACTATTAGAGTTGTGAAGAACCTCTGAGTATGTCTTGATTGCCACATTGCAAAAAAATTTATCTCCAAGATGATTGCAAGAGAAGTTGTAAGGGATATGAACTACACCCATCATTTTAAATATGGATAATTTTCATGTGGAGATTATTGGTCACACTAAATAAAGTTATATACAAAAAATAGGAATCACTATAATAATGTGCACCATGTTAGACTTGCATGAGGGAACAAGGCTTTATTTCTATTTTCAAGAAAATTTCATTAGTTTTATTTTTTATTTGAGTTTTTGGCAATCTAGAATATCATGTTGGCTTTATAAAATTAGATGCATAGAGTGCAATGGAGATCACTTCTAATATTCTTTTTTTTATTAGATTAAAATGGGAAGGGCCCGTACCCATTACAAAATGACCATAGAGGCCAAATGAGGGGATCATGAGAAGTGAAAGACGCAGAAAGCAAAAACAAAATAAATAGCTACAAACCAACCAACAAGAGAAACAAAAATAGCACATAGAGCAAAACCAATAGGGGACCGAAACTGCTACTGGTCTCCCAAAATCCTAAGACCACTAATTTCTTGTCACTCCTTAGCCAGAAATTGGAGCTTCTCATCAAACGACATGGGTCCCCTTTGAATAGACTGGATCTCCACGGTAGTGTCTAGAGATGAATTGCCCACCACCTTGCCTTTTTTCTATGCGTGACTATCATCAAGACCACCCTCAGCCACCCTTTTTCCATGAATGTTCCTTATCTCTTGTTGAAAGACCTTGATGGTCGTAGCGGTATTCTTCATAGTCTCCTTGCTGTAATCAATAATCTCTTAAAGAAATTGCATAATTTTGTCTTCGTTGTTGTGAATAGTAGTAATCTCCTCTTGTAATTTTATTTTATCCTCCTTTGTTCCCATAAGGGCTCTGAGCTCTTCCAAAATTTGGTTCTACTCAACTTGAAAATGCACCATTACATTCAATGAATTGTTGCACACCCTGCAACTTACGCCACTGTTGTTGAAGTTGCACTCTCAGCAACACACCTTGAATGCAAAACCTAGATGATTATCTATGTTGTGTCTAGGTCACGCATTTGTGCATTCACTATCTGCACTCATAGCTCTCTCTCCTCTTTTCTTCTTGTAGATACAACCCATGGACAATTCTATGATTGTCTTCTTTTTCTTCTCTCAACTAATCTGCAATCACTTCCTCAAGATTCTTTGTACTGTCCAGATCTTCTCAAATCTTCTACTACCTAGGTTTCCTTCACTTGCAAACTTCACCACCAAGCTACATGTACATCGAGCTACACACCATCATCCAGCTCATCATAAAGACATCTAATAAGGTTTATCAGATATCACCATACCTCTGCATCAAGCCACACAACATTTAATTCAAATAAAAATAATTTTACTTTGTTCTCTTTGTTAAACCTAAAATTTGATTATGCATTCAATGCATTCTCCTTACCATTCAATCTGATTTGATCTTGATCACCTCTGCAATTTGTTTCACTGCCTTGAAGGTCAAATATTCATTTACATTGGTCGCTCAGTGCAGTTGGACGAATTAATTTCTTCTTCTATGTCGGTTACCAGTCGAAACCCTCATTCATACTATCGTGGCCGTTGTAAATATTTATCTTTGAATTTGGGTTGTCGATCTCATCTTCGTGCCACAAACCTACGTTCTCCATTCATCTCAGCACCTTTAAGATCCAACCATTTGATAAATAGTTTTCAAATTTGCATCGTCAATCTCTACTGACTGTCGATCACTGTTGGATCAATCACCAAACAATTTGCACCGTAGATCTCCTCCATACACTGCTTTCCATACACAGGGTCCATTAGACAGGTCATCCCCACGTGTCATCCTTTCATTCGCTATCTAACTGTTCATCATCCTTACCTTATCAGGTCCCATAGTTGGCATCCATTCTCCCATCGCCTTATCGTAGGGACTAGCTCCACAGTCATGGTGATATCACTTTGTTTCACTGATGAAGGTTATCATCGCTACATCGAAGGGACTACCTTGAGAGTCCTACCAATGATATAATGTCACTCTAATGAAAACAACAATCCCTAATACATCATTCCAATGTGGGGTCCACATGTTGTTGTCATATGTCCACGTGCCTACATTGTCACCTTCCACTATCTAGTCCAACCAAAACTATAGCGAGCACCATCTGATCTCCAAGGATTAATCTTCACCATTCCCCGCTAGCCTTGCAGGTCTTGATCGAGCCCCATTGAATTCTCAGTGGGATATGCAAGCAACTTCCGCGTATACACCTCTGACATCACCAAACTCCATCGTCAACCTGTTGGGTCCCACCTTCTTCATCAAAGGTCATCATGGCTGAGTCAGTAAGTCAGAGGTTTTTAAAACTTCACAACCCTCGATTTGTGGTTCTAAGGTTCTAGACTTATGCGATCTCGTGATCTTGCCATAGCTCTAGGTCCCACCATAGTTATCGGACCATTGAAGGGACTGTGAAGAAGGTCGCCCGAAAACATTCACTCATGTCGACAAAGCTCTCCTTACTCCTTATCACTCCATCGAAGAGAGTCCTTCCAGACTCGTACAGATACATGGGTGTCTCGCCAATGAAATGATCATCGAGCCATCGAAGAGACTTCTGCTTGACTCCTACCAACATTGAATTGTCTCACCGATAAGATAGTTGTCAGGTTGTTGAAGAGACTCCAACTTGAATCCTACCGATACACTAGTGTCCTGCCAAACTAATGGAAATGTATAACTTTAAAGTGCTAGGTAGAGGGGTTGGTCACCTCCATGGGATAATGACATAAGTTATTACTTATGTGACCTACAACCTGCAATACCAAGTCACCGACAAAATATAATTTTTGTTCACGACACCATGACTGTAAACCTATTAGGGTTTATCTGTAAACCCTAATATCAGCCGAGAGCAGAAATAGTTCATTCTAGGGCGTATTCATCAACTGTTGGATCTGCAAAGCACATCACTAGAATGCTCTCGAAAAATCCATATTGAATATGTAGCCTAATTTTCCATCAGATCCACTGCTCTCACATTCATCCTTTTTCATCATGCCAACAATCTCCTTCAAATGAATTTTTCTCTTTTGACATCAATGACAACTATATGCCAACAAGTAAGAAGAACCAAAATGCAATAAAATTTGGTAATGTGGTGAAGGAAAAATGACCAAGGTTGAGATTAAAATGATCCCTAAATATGATATGGGAATGGTCACTAAAGAAATCCTAAAACAAAATGTGAAATTGTTAGGGTATTCAATTTTGATGTAACAAAGGGTTTATCATATATTAGGTCTAGTTGTCGATGAATTAAGTGTTATTTTTATCTCTTTTATTGTCCTATCAAAATACCTTTGGGAAAACCTACCTTGATATAGAAGAGCCTAATGATGAAACAAATATTTTCAATTTTTACATATAGTTTTTTGTTGTTTCTACTATCTAATCATAACTTTATCCCACAAACCAATCTCAACATTCACTAGAATTAGGTTTTTGTGTTGTCTTTAGGATTCGTGGAGCCACAATTGTGATAAAAATATAGTGAAAGTGTAATACATACACCAAATGTATTACTAATGTAATCTCTTCACTTATTTCTATCAAGCCTATATAAATTTTCATGGATTAAATAATTTTAATTGGTAAGGATCAGTGGTCAAGGATGAAACATAATGGTTGAAGTTACAATCCACTTGTTTAGCCAATTTTTCATTTCTTCAAAAAATAGAACATGTCACACTCTCCTTTCCCTTCACAAAGGATAACATCTAATAAATATAAATTCCACAAAACATAAATCATTGGGCCACTTGGGCTATATTTCCGAAATTACTCCTTTATAATGCAAGCCCAATTAGGCATCCACCTACTTTCATCTTGACCAATAGCTATTTGACCCTTAAGTCCATGACATCTAGAAAATAAAACTACAAACAACTCTTTTTTGAATAGATATATGATAGAATTCACAACAAAGAATTCAACCATTTTTGTTCATGTATAGAGTAAAGAGAATACATGTGACTTTGTACAAGTTTACTAATGTGCCAAGACAAAAGTGAGAGTGTCTTGTTGAGAAAACACAAAAATATTTTTTCACCTATCATAAGTCAATGGTCAATTAGAAATAAACTACATGGGGAAAAGTAGGGACTTAGGCATTGTTGTAATATTCCACATGTCATTATAACACAAAATATTATTAAAATCATAAAATATTTAATAAACGTATGTGGGGAAACAAATAAAAAAGGGCATCGATCATATAGCTAGGTAAAGACATAAGGATGAAACCCTACTTTGATTTTTTGGGTTGATTGTCAATGTTAAGCATGCCAAAACACTATAAAGAGATAGAAATAGGTTATTCCAAGAATGTATGTCAACAACACCTCTTGTTAGGGACTTAAATGTCCAAAAGGTACAACAAGAATCTAGAAGTCTCTAATAGAGTATACCAAATCAAGAAGATAGGGAGAAAAATAAAATAAAGCCACAAACTAAAATGCACAAGAATTATGTACAAATATAAATTAAACATAAAAGAAAGAGAAACTTAAAACTTAAAGGCTTGCAATGAACAACATTGCCCACATATTAGAGACATGCAATTGTAACTAAGAAGATTCTAGCATACATATGAAGCTAAAATGGCCCATACAAAAAATGTGATACACTATCCTTTACAAGACCTCTTGTGCCTAAAGGTTATAGGAAAACATACAACTAATACTTCCCTAAATCAAAAACAAAAATTTAGATTAGTTATCCAATTATTTTCATTATAATGTAATTACTACCTAGCTAAAATATAAATATTCTCATACATTCAAGAATGTACACATGGGCATATTTTGGTTGAAGATCAAAAATAAAAATTAACTTTTAGGCCCTTATATAAATCAAATAGCTCACTATGCAACACATAGAAATCATGCATATTAACATTATCATAGTTGCATCTAGTATTTACGCTAACATTACATGGTTCATCATTATTGGAAAGTGAATCTATCCCAACACACAGGAAAATAAAATTCTTCATAATCTAATGTCTTGGAATTGTCTTAAATCCAAACCACGTTAGATATATTAATATCAAACTTAAACGCCTCATATTCACATGTTACAAAATGACATACTAGGCTACCTGATTTTTATAAAGAAAACTTTTTATTAGGAAATCCCAATGAAAACTCTCAAATATAGGAAAATTCTCTAAGTAAACTATATTGGGTTAATTCTATAGGTCACCTAAAATGTGTAGCTTATCTTCTTCTTCATTTGCACAAAGATCCAAATATAACTTCTACTATCAATTTGGTTAGCTCTAAATTAATGTTTGTAAAATATTATTGGAACAAGAAAAATTAATGCTATGATCAAAATAGAAAAATCATATAGACTTGAGTCATATAGGTAGCCCAAACCATCATTTAGATCATTAAAACTAATATGGGAAGTTGAGGCACCACATGTGAAGGACCTAGTTTTCATATTGAAGGCTCTCTAATTTTTATCACATTCATCGTAGCATGCTATATGAGACTCATTTCTATAACCAAATTCATTTATAAATCTCCTAGCAAATTTATTAATAAATAATGCTAAGTTGACTTCATTGTTAGTTTATTCATCTTCTTTTGTTAGAACTTCTCTCTTAGCATATTTTGTATCTAATTGTTGGAATGCTACAAACCAAAGGAATGAATCATCATTTACTACAACTTGGTCATTAGCATCACAAATATTTATAGCTAACTTATAAGACTAAACATCCAAATCTAAGGGATTATCAATAGAAATAATTTTGGATATAAAATGTAACATCATTGATATCGTAATGGTTTCATAATGTGTTTACCTCAATAATAAGCCTATAAAAGACTTATGAGATTCGTCTCTTTTGAAAAAAATATTATACTTAAGATCAAAGACTCCATGATAGAATCTCAAACATTCTTATATATCAAAGAACCCATAACTTATAAGTGATAGCTTTCAATCATGAAGACATGCAATAAAGAATAATAAGAACCTTAATAATTTGCTGTCTTCGGATGCATTTTGGTAATATCCTGCAACCAGGGCATTCCATGAGAACAAAATTTCTTTGAGGCATTCTGTCAAACAGTTCTCGTGCCTTGTCTATGCTTCAACATTTTTGCATACATGTCTACCAAGGCAGTTGCAACTACAACATCTGACAGAATTCCTCTATTCATTTTCCTGGGATGAATGTCCACCATGTTCCAAAGCTCCCATTTTGGCAGAGGCTGGAGGAATATTGACAAAGGTTGCGAGGGCTGGCTTTACGGCTGCCAATTGCATTTAGTTATAAGTTTCTAAATCCTTTTCAGTGAACGCATTTTGTGTATATCCTACAATCATAGCATTCCATGAGACCGCTTTATTTGAGGCATCCGCTCAAATAGTTCACGTGCCCTGTCTGTGCTTCCGCATTTTGCATACATGTCTACCAGAGGATTTCGAACTGTAATATCTGATAATAATCCCTCTTTAGTTTGATGGATGTCCGCACTCTGTTCCAAAGCTCCCATCTTGGCACAGGCCAGGAGTACACCAAATCTGCTTCAGTTTCTGCGACATGCTCTGTAGATGGAGTTTCTCTAGACATCTTGCACTAGAAATCCTCCTGTTGCTGCTTTTGCTTGAGCGGGAGGGGCAGATTCAAAATTTAAATTCAAACTTAACCTGTCGCTTTCCTTATCAACGAGTGTGACAGCATTGGGAGGAAGTTGCAGTGACCGTGACTGTCAGAGAGTCAGAGGAGTGCAGTGGGAAAGAAAACGGGAAACGGAAGATGAAAATAAATCAAAGAATCCGACCGAACGGTGTAAGAGTGGGACCCAAAGCCACGTAGCAAGTCAAACCTTAGTGTGTGATCTTTAAGCCGGGCCATGCCTTTGCCCTTTCGGCACCTGCACAGAGCATTGGAACTGCCCGAATATGACAAAATAGCCAGCAGAATAGTGAGTGAGGCTCTCCTAGTGAAGAACATTTTGTCTGGTTATACCGTTTGGATCTCATGGCAATGAAAGGAATTTATACAGCGTCCAGTACTGGTGTGGGCAGCCATGAAATAAAATCCACCGTTTGACTTTAACTTTTGGAAAACGTTTCTGGAGTTTAGCATTACTGCGCTGTAACTGAGTTGTTCGGTAGAAATGGCAGGAGGAATTTATACACCGTTCTGGTGGATATGAAATTTACTTTAACTTTCGAGTTCGTTTTTCGAGTTTAGGACACGGCCTTTTAGCTCAATGGTTAAGTGGAAATTTCGGCTAATAATGGGTGAAAAAGTTCAAAGACTGGCTCTCCCTATTTTCCAATGATTAAAAGAAAAATATATGTTTGAACGGTGAGGATTGTGGAGAAGAGGATTTAGTAGTTGATTATGATTTATAGTTGTGATAGTGTTTGTTGATCAATGTTTAATATTTTTAATAGTGAAGTACTAGTAGTTGGGATTATAAAGTTATTTGTGTTGATCATTTGAATGAAATGTACTCTTTAAATTTAAAAAGTAATAAATTATGTGATGTCACATTAGTGAATAAATAAAGCAT
This sequence comes from Sequoia sempervirens, assembly GCA_007258455.2. Lineage (NCBI taxonomy): Eukaryota > Viridiplantae > Streptophyta > Pinopsida > Cupressales > Cupressaceae > Sequoia > Sequoia sempervirens. Next base: position 27,501 of record VDFB02165985.1, on the reverse strand, counting down.
GATTCAATGCACAACTATCACGAATTAATGTACAACTATCATAACTTAATGTACAACTATCAATCTATCATTTTTTGGGGGTCTATTTGGACACTTTAACCAAAAAAACATTTTTGTGTGGCATCATATTTGATGACGTGAACTTGAAACCCTAATTATAAGCAAGTCTTGTCAAGTAAGTTACTATAAAAAATTGAGAGTGATTTAAAATTGTTGCTTATGATTTTGAGAGGCGCAAAGTTAGGCTACTCAATTACTAAGTTTATCCCCCATATTTTGTATTTTTTTCCTATATATTTATTATGGTTAGGTTTTTTTTATGCAATGTTAAGTGAATATGTAATACCATTAGTCTATTTTTATTTATTTGAACAATCAATTTTAATTTTTTAATTTTTTAATTTAAGTTTAAATCTGTGATTTGTGAAATTCATTTAGGTTAATTTTATAATTTGTGGAAATGAACCTAAACTTTTAAAATTCAAATTCAAATTTGAGTAATGTGTTTTTCCCTCTATTCAATCACTATATTTTAAATTAAAGCACTTTTTTTTTTACTTAAAAGGATTTAAGGACTAATCCTAATTCATTTGAACATCTAAAATATTAAGTATGTTAAAAAAATCTCTTGCACACATCAAGGAGCATCAAATGTTTTCATTTAACATCAACATTAGAAGAACATTCTAAGACATAAAACATAATTACTTGTTTTTTAATCTTTATACAAAAATTGTTAAATCAATATCATAAGAGTTTTTAAACAAAAAAGAGATATATTCCTAGTCATTTACAAACTCCTTGATCCATACAACTATTTTGTAGATTATGCAAATCAAGAAAAAATGAATTTTAGATCTAAAATTCGAAAAAAAAACATGAATATTCACAATTATGCTTTAGGTCCACATAAAAAAGTTGACTTGTTGTTACATGAATCACTTTTACACTACCAAAATGATCCACTGTCAGCAGTTTTTATTAATTCTAATGCATTTAATTGACATGCCTTAATATTTATTGTATGGGTTGATAACCTTGTATACCTCCATGTTGACTTATAATCACAAGTCTCGCCTAAAACATGGGAAGGTTTAATGCCCTCACTAAAAACTAATATGCTGAAATATTCATCTAAGCAAATAACTATACATGCAAGATAAAGCAAAGCTTATTTATAAATAAACATCTGCTTATATAAGAAGTTAAATACATTCATATTAATCTTGGTGATTATTTAGCCTCTCTAATCTATTTAATTAAGTCTCAACATAAGATTTAAAATTATATTAAACTCATTCATATTAATCTCTATAATTATATATAGTCTTTAATTGATTTGACAGTTCTAAACACAAGAACTAAACCCTCTTTTTTCTATTTTATACATAATTTACTCCTATATAATTCAAGGATTTTATAAATACTTTACTCCTACTTAATTGTTAGTGCAAATCATGTCACCCTTTACATGTTTTACTGCTATCACTTACAATAACCATTATCTCTGAAAATGCTTATTATTTGATCGTGCATTTCTTAAATGTTTGTGACCCACTCTACACTAATTAACTAACTATTGTACAAAACGAGTACACCTTGGTACCAATTTTCTTGGTAAAAATTACATATGATCCTTCATACTCTTACAAAATTTATACAAAACGTACCCAGAAATTCACATAATGCTTCATATATCTAGAATTATTCCAAGGTGGGCCACTGACGTAACCTTTGGTCTTATTTCAATGAGTCCTGAAATTCTTCTTTAACTAGAATGATATTTTTTCCTGCTTCTCTTCTTTCTTAATCACCGAACTATCCACTTCTTCCAGGGTGAAGTCCTCACGCAATAATTCCTCCTCCATATCAAATAATTTTTTGCCTCCTCTTCCAACCACATATCTCCATTTATACGACATTATCGCTTGAGTTAGAACAGTCTTTGTTTACATCTTTGCAAGTGACTTGTAAATTATCTATAGCAGACTTAAGCTTTTGATTCAGTGTGATGACGTTCTCCTACAACACTTCTTTTGTTGGTATATGATGCTCTTGACTTGTTTCGCCCATCGCTTCATTAGTATCATCATCCATTATCACATTGATTGTTGGAGTGGGTGATGTAAGAAATAAGCTTTTGATCATCTCATTTAGTTGGTTGGCATGCTATTTCAGTGTTGAATTGGGACTAAGTTGCATGATAATCTTGGCAATTAAATATCTCATTGTGATAGAGCTTAGTCTTAGTCAATTGAACAAATGATGTTTGAATTTTAAAATGTTTGTTAAAAACAAATGTAGGTAACTAGTTGAACATTAAATATTGTTGTTGTAGGTTGTTTTTCAAAGTAGTGTTCAAATTCTTATTGTTGTAATTTTTGATATTAACGATGTTTGCAATAATCTTAGAGAGCATTTCTTCCATATTGACCTCCACTTGACTAGTACAACATGAATATGCATATTACTTGTTCCTATTCTTTTGTTCCAAGTTTGTAATTCTATTATAGATCCCTTGTCATATGTGCTTTGGCCTCACACTCCTATAATTTTGTTGTAATAGGGGCACTATGATGACAATCCTTTAATTTTTATTCTATATCGACATTATCTTCTCTTTATCAACTATCCTCTTTGTGGCCTAACATTAAATAATTTGTTGTATGTGCTAGTATGTTCCAACAATTGATGGAATTGTATATCAAAAATAATTATATTGCACAACCAAATGCAGTCTGCCACAACCTATTGTTTATTGATTACATAGGAAAGTTGGGATTGTTGGAACTCCTTTCCTTCATCTAGATAAATTACCTAGATGGTGATATGTATGTAGGTGTTTATTAGGGCTATATAATTTTGTTGTAATAGGGGTACTATGATGTACAATCCTTTAATTTTTATTCAATATCGACATTATCTTTTCTTTATCAACTATCCTCTTTGTGGCCTAGCATTAAATAATTGGTTGTCCTTTTTAGTATGTTCCAACAATTGGTGGACCTGTATATCGAAAAGAATTCTATTGTGCAACTAAATGCAATCTACCACAACCTATTGTTTATTGATTACACAGGAAAGTTGGAATTGTTGGAACTCCTTTCCGTCATCTAGATAAATTGCCTAGCTCAAAGATGGTGATATGTATGTAGGTGTTCATGAGGGCTATTAAAACCTAATATGTTGGTACCTCAATTCAATTACATAAATACATGCAAAAAAAAGTTTTAATGTAATATAAATGCAAACAATAAGTGAATTAAGGTATTGACATATTATAACTTTTCATATGCCAACAACCATGAAGGGAGACTCTCCCTCAAACACAAGGACACAAACAATAACATTCAAGAACAACAAACATGCAACTTTATGATACTCTCAAAAATCATCTACATGCATGCAATCAAATGCAATACAACTATATGGTCACAAGACCACTATTATAGAAATTTGGGCTACAAAAACATGCAGAAAATTAGAAATGCAAGTCTGTGAATGACAATAATGGCCATTGAAACCCCAACCTCCGTTATGTACCTTCATTCTATGCTAAAAATCAATAATTCCATCTATCTTCTCATCTAGAATGATTCATTTTCATTCCTCGCCACTTTATCACTTTTTTCTTCCAACTATCACTTCTATTTTTGGTGCCTAATAGATTCAGTTGCCCTTTTTTGGGCCTAAGAAATTTCTTAAATTTTAGTCCAAATTTCAGGAGCCATAAATTTTGACTCAAGTATTGGATTGACAATCTGTCTATGTCATTGTAAAGATCTCGACGAGCAGTAGATTTGTAAAAAATTTGACCATTTTTCGGGCTGATTTGGAACCTTTAGGTGCCTCAAAATTGACTTTCAATATTTTTAAAGACATTTTGAAGACAAAACATTAATATCTCACAAATCAAAAATGATATTGAAGTAATTTCTTCACCATTAATTTCATTTCACCATTCTATGTCCATATATACACAAATACTAACCTACTAAAAATAAAAACTACTATTTTTAGCTCTTCAAACTTACATGCACACTCTAAATGTTATGTCAGGCGAGTGGATTATTTTCCCAAAACACGTCAGATCTCAGTAAAAAAGCTGGATGTTGAAGAACAAGCGCAGATAAGTGTTATTATGGCCGACGGCGTCCGTCTCGACGGTAGCAACTCCACTGGCAAAGGCAAAGTCACCGGTGCCGCCGACGACGGGCATGTTCTGCCTGCGCTGGTGCATTCCACCCGCCGCTCCCACCATCGTCAGACTCCCGTTCAAATGCTGGCTTTCCACAAAGGCTGTGAATGCAAACCAGGCTACGAAGTAGTCGACCCACTGGTCATAGCTGGATGTATACAGGCCCTGCGCTCTTCCCACTACAGTCGAGTTCAGCGTCGGTCCCACCGTCAGCGGGTCGTTGAACACAACTGTATTTCCATACACATTATTACTCGCGGGCACCTTGTTTGCATTGGTCTCGGAAGGAATGTTGTGGTAGTAGAATACCACAGAGGAGGGGCCCTTCCCCTTCATGCCTTTGCCCTTTCGGCACCTGCACAGAGCATTGGAACCGCCCGAATATGATAAAATTGCTAGCAGAATAGTGAGTAAGGCTCTCCTAGTGAAGAGCATTTTGTCTGCTTATACTGCTTGGATCTCACGGCAATGGGATAAGGAATTTATACAGCGTCCAGTACTGGTGTGGGCATGAGCCATGAAATAAAAACCACCGTTTGACTTTAACTTCTGGAAAACGTTTCTGGAGTCTAGCATTACTGCGCTTTAACTGAGTTGTTTAGGTGGAAATGGAAGGAGGAATTTATACACCGTTCTGGTAGATATGAAATTGACTTTAACTTTGTAGTTGGTTTTTCGGGTTTAGGGCACTGCGTTTTAGCTCAATGTTTAGGTGGAAATTTGAGCTGATAATGGTTAAAAAAGTTGAAAGAGTGGCCCTTTTTTCCAAGGATTAAAAGAAAAATATATGTTTGAACGGTGAGGAATGTGGAGAAGAGGATTTAGAAGTTGTGATAGTGTTTGTTGATCTAATGTTTAATATTTTTAATAGTTAAGCATTAGTGGTTGTGATTATAAAATTGTTTGTGTTGATCATGAGTACTCATAATTGAATGAAATGTACTCTTTAGATTTAAAGAATATTAAATTATGTCACGTCACATTAGTGGATAAATAAAACATGATTCAATGCACAACTATCACGATTTAATGCACAATTATCACAACTTAATGTACAACTATTCATCTATCATTTCTTGGGGTTTGATTGGGACACTTTAACCAAAACACATTCTTGTGTGGCATCATATTTGATGATGTGAACTTGAAACCTTAATTATAAGCAACAGTTGTGTCAAGTAAGCTACTATAAAAAGTTGAGAGTGATTCAAACTTGCTACTTACGATTTTGAGAGGCCCAAAGTTATGCTACTCAATTACTAGGCCTTATCCCCTATATTTTGTATTTTTTTCTTGTATATTTATTTTGGTTAGGTTATTTTTTTATGCAATGTTAAGTGAATATGTAATACCATTAGTCTATTTTCATTTATTTGAGCAATCAATTTTAATTTTTTAATTTTTAATTTATTTAAGTTTAAATCCGTGATGTGTGAAATTCATCTAGGTTAATTTTACAATTTGTGGAAATGAACCTAAACCTTTAAAATTCAAATTCAAATCCGAGTATGTGTTTTTCCTTCTATCCAATCATTATATGTTGAATTAAAGCACACTTTTTTTTTAACTTAAATGGATTTAAGGACTAATCCTAATTCATTTGAACATCTTAAATCTTAAGAATGTTAAAAAAATCTCTTGCACACCAAGGAGCATCAAATGTTTTCATTTAACATCAACATTGATAACATTCTACGACATAAAACATAATTGCTTATTTTTTAATCTTTATCCAAAAATTGTTTAAGAGAAAAAAGAAGAAGATATATTCCTAGTCATTTACAAAATTCTTTATCCATACAACCATTTTTATGTAGATTATACAAATCAAGCAAAAATGAATTTTAGACCTAAAAGATAAAAAAAACATATTCACAATTATACTTTAGATCCACTTATAAAAGTTAGATATAATGTTACATAAATCACTTTTACAATATCAAAATAATCCATTGTCAACATGTTTTATTAATTCTAATGCATTTAATTGACATGTCTTATGGGTTGTTAATCCTTTCTCTATGCCCAATACTCCAGGTTGGCTTATAGTCATAAGTCTCACAGGTAAAACATGGGAAGGTTTAATGCCCTCACTAAAAACTCATATGTTGAACTATTCATCTAAGAAAATAACTATACATGCAAGATAAAGCAATGCTTATTTTAGATAGATTTATATTATTTATAGTCTCTCTAATCTATTTAATTAAGTCTCTTGATATAAGATTTAATATTATATTAAATTCATTCATATTAATCTCTATAATTATATATAATTTCTAATCAATTTGACCAGTTACTATTAAAAACAAAATCCTCTTTTACTAATACAAAGAAAGATTTTATACATGATTTATTCTTACTTAACTGAAAGATTTATAAATACTTTGCTCCTACTTAATTGTTATTGCAAATCATGACACCCTTTATATGTTTTACTACGATTACTTACAATAACTATTATCACTGAAAATGTTTATTACCTTATTACTTGATCGTGCATTTCATAAATGCTTGTGACCCACTCTACACTAATTATTATTGTACAAAACTTAAGTAGCACCTTGGTATCAATATTTATGTATGCTCCTTCACAATCATGACACCCTTTACATGTTTTACTACAATCACTTACAATAACTATTATCACTGAAAATGTTTATTATCTTATTACTTGATTGTGCATTTCATAAATGGTTGTGACCCACTCTACACTAATTATTATTGTACAAAACTTAAGTAGCACCTTGGTATCAATATTTATGTATGCTCCTTCACAATCATGACACCCTTTACATGTTTTACTACGATCACTTACAATAACTATTATCACTGAAAATGTTTATTACCTTATTACTTGATTGTGCATTTCATAAATGCTTGTGACCCACTCTACACTAATTATTATTGTACAAAACTTAAGTAGCACCTTGGTATCAATATTTATGTATGCTCCTTCACAATCATGACACCCTTTACATGTTTTACTACGATCACTTACAATAACTATTATCACTGAAAATGTTTATTACCTTATTACTTGATTGTGCATTTCATAAATGCTTGTGACCCACTCTACACTAATTATTATTGTACAAAACTTAAGTAGCACCTTGGTATCAATATTTATGTATGCTCCTTCACACTCTTACAAAATTTATACAAAACCTACCCAAAAATTTACTTAATGCTTCATATTGACCACTGAGGTAACCTTTGGTGTGGTCTGATACACTTTGTGCATCAAAAACTTATACCAGTTACTTTGCTTCGACGACTCCTGAAGTTCTTCTAGAACGAACTTCTTTAACCCTGAACTTTTTCCCTGCTTTTCTTCCTTCTTAATCAGTGCTTGTTCATTATGAACTTGTGTGGCCAGAATATGCAATTCTTAAAGGGTGATGTCCTCACGCAATAACTCCATATCAAACAAATTTTTTGCCTCCTCTTCTAACCACATATGTCCATTTCTACGACATTATCAGTTGAGTTAGAGCAGTCTTTGTTCACATCTTTGTAAGTGACTTGTAAGTTATCTATAGCAGACTTAAGCATTTGATTTAGTGTGATGACGTTCTTCTACAACACCTCTTCTCTTGGTATATGATGCTCTTGACTTGTTTCGCCTATGACATTAGTGTCATCATCCATTATCACATTGATTGTTGGAATGGGTGATGTAAGAAATAAGCTTTTGATCTTCTCATTTAGTTGGTTGGTTGGCATACTATTTCAGTGTTGCATTGATAAAATGTTACATGCTTAGTCAAAAATGTGTTCCTTGCTTGATAAAGGCAGCCATTAACATAAGAAATTGGAGTTTATATCTAAATATTTTTTTACTTCATAGTCTTCAACACATTGCTCTTGAGAGTAATTTTTTTTAGTTCTTGAAATGTGGGTTTTTTTCTTTTAACTTTTCTACTATTTGTTTCAACATATACATATACCGCATATCAGTAAATTTTTGTGCACTTTTTTGCTAGTAATATTTGTGGCCAATGCTATAGAAATCTAGTTCCTCATTAAATTTTGAATCATTCTATTTGTTGTAATCAAAGAGCAGGTAGCTAAGTTAGCTCATCTATTATATTGGTAAGGGATTATAGATCTATTTGTTTGAAGTTAAAATCTTGGTTGACAACTTGGTAATCAAAGATCTCATTGTGATAGAGTTGAGTCTAAATCAATTGAAAAAATGATTCTTAAACTTTAAAATCTTTTTTGAAAACAAATGCAGACACCTAGTTAGGCATAAATATTGTTGCGGTAGGATGTTCAAGTCAAAGTGTTGTTGTAATTGTTGATATTAGTGGTGTTTGCAATAGCCTTAGGATGTATTTTTTTCCATATTGACCTCCACTTGATTTACCCCTCTCTCTCTCTCTCTATGTGTGTGTTTGTGTCTATTACTTGCTCATATTCTTTTGTTGGTTTCTCATTCTATTATAGACCCCTTACCATATGTTTTTTTGTCTCACACTCCTATAATTTTGTTGTAATAGGGACACTCTGATGTACAATCCTTTAATTTTTATTCAATATTGGCATTATCTTCTCTTTATCAACTATCCATTTGTGGCCTAGCAAAAAATAATTGGTTGTACTTACTAGTATTTTCCAACAATTGGTGGAATTGTATATCAAAGAATTCTATTGTGTAACCAAATACAATCTGCCACAACATATTGTTTATTAATCACATAAGAAAGTTGGGATTGTTGGAACTCCCTTCCTTCTAGATAAATTACCTAGCTCAAAGATGGTGATATGTATGTAGGTGTTCATTAGGGCTATAAAAAACTAATTCTAGAGGAATGTGGTAGTCTTCAATGTATTCCTCGATGAGATGGTGTGCTCAAGTATTTTTCATTTCTTTGTGCTATTTAATATCCTTCCTACTAATAGATTTAAAATAATATTGCACAAAGTGATATTACAACATGCTCATCCCCACATGGATATAATCTTCAATAGTTAAATAGACAATGCCAATTTTACACTTCATTCCTACCAAAAGTGGTAATTAATGAAGCTCATTTCTTTCCTTAATATTGAATGAACTAGTGCTACTGCTCACTAAAGGAGCTCAAATTACTAAATATTGTAAAGGTGTAGATTAATGCTCAAGAGCTTGAAGTGTATGTACATAAGTCTTGGAGTGTATGTAAATCATCAATTATGTGAGTTATTTGAGCCATTTTAAACATTTTTTAGGTCATTTTTCTTTTTTTGTTACTTTGCAATATAAGGATTATATTTATTCTACAAAGAATTATAAGTAACTTAATGAGAATATTAGATAGACTCATATTCAAACTTAGAACCTACTCAAACATTATATAATTTAGATAATATAAAATTTTAGTTATAATATATGATTGTTGATTATTTTAAATAATTTCGTTAATTTTTATCCTATAAATAATACAATTAAAAATTACATACATTTTGTATCGCCTTTCATATAATTAAAAAATTAATTATAAAAAATCGTCTATATGTAATAAAAAATTATTATAATAAAATATTATCCGAATGCTCATTAAACCTATAAATCTAATTCTTAATATTAACAAATTTTAAAACTACCTTAACTACTAATATATTTTATTTTTATTCAAATACTTTTATATATTTAAAATTTTAATTATAAAATAATTTTATTATTATTTTTGTTTGCATTTCAAAATGTGATATAATTAGTTTTAGGTCATAAAGAAAGTACTCGATCACCTCACACACTATTGAATCACCTAATCGTTCTTCATTCTACATGTTAAAGGATTTGGTGGACGTTTAAAGGGGAAATAATTCACCCGCCTAAACTCACATTTCTAGCTACATTTTGTAAGGCACATACATGTTGAAAATTGAGTACTATAGTACTTCAGACTTATACGGTTGTTGGGCTATGAAGTGGATAATACATGGTATTTTAATTTATTTACTTTAAATATTTTAGATTGATTAGATATAAGGTTGATCGTTGTTATATATATTGGTGGAGATTTTTAAATGGGAAAATTATTCATCTATCTAATTTAATATTTTTAGTTATATTTTTGTAAGGCATATGTACATGTTAAAAATGAAACGCTATAGTACTTAAAGTTATATGGTTGTTGATCTATGAAAGGGGATAATATGTCAGTACCTCAATTCAATTACATAAATAAATGCAAAAAAAAAGTATTAATGGAATATAAATGCAAACAATAAGTGAATTAAGGTACTGACATATTATACCTTTTCATAGGGCAACAACCATATAATTAATGGAGACTCTCCTTCGAACACACCTTACACAAACAATAATATTCAAGAACAACAAACATGCAACTTTATTATACTCTCATAAAGCATCTACATACATGCAATCAAATGCAATACAATTATTTCGTCAGAAGACCACTATTACAGAAATCTCAACTGGGCATGTGCAGGATCATGGTATGCCAAAAAGTGGCAATGGAGAAAAAATTACGTATTTCATCGACTCAAAAACGCGAAAATGTCGAGTTGACTTTATGTGGCTTGGGTGTCAGTACACACTACCAAAGCAAATCCCAAACCTAGATTTCCAAATCGGATATCTGATTTGTGACACACATATATATTTCCATATCGGCCCGATTAAAACTCATTATCATTTCACATTTGCTTAACCGCGATGACCGCACAGTGAAAAGTTGATTCCACAAATCAGATATCCGATTTGGTGCAAATCCATCTTCAAAAGGTTAGATTCTTGATTTTTCTTTGCTCTAATCAAATTTTCAATTAGATTTGTGCAATTTTAGTTGATTGTTTTCAAAATAGAGTTTTTGATAGATTTTTATGAAAATTTTGAGTTTAGTATAGATTTTGATGAAAATTGAATGTTTGTAATGGATTTTGATTTAAAAATAGTGTTTTTTATGTATTTGGATTAAAAATTAGAGAATTTTATAGATTTTTGTAAAAACTAGGGTTTTTGTTGATTTTTTTTAAAAAATAGCGTATTTTTATAATATTTTCATTTATATTGTCTAATTTTAATTAGATTAATTTGTTTTTAACTTTAATCAGGAATTATGGCTGCTGACAATGAAAATGCACAAATTCCAAACATTCCACCACCTCCATCACCTCCACAGCCATCAATTCAAGAATTAATTTATGAAATTGCAACAATTAAGGGGCATTTTTGAAGTTTATACGAGAGTCCCTCGATTATTTGGGATGTCAAACACAATGAAAGAAATAATTAAAAACATAGAAACCCTCTCCTTGCAACATAATGCCTTTCATTCATGGCGAAAAGACATGAGAGAATATTATGCATGTGGATTGTCCTATGATGATGTGAAAGATCTCGGAATAACCAAAGCCCAAATAGCCTCTTTATTTGTTAACCCCCGCACTGGTTTGCCGGTTAATGTTAATAAAACAAAACTTTCTATAAAATGGTGCACTCATAGAGACATTGTAGAAAACTTTTGGGATCGTTGGTGTATGGTTTTTTTGAAACCACCGAACAACAATTGTGATATACCATTTTACTTTATAAAAAAATTATATGTTGAGTTTGTGTTAGGGCATCATGTCAATTACTTTGACATTAAACCCTTCCAGGGTGTTGGTGGAGGTATGCACCAGGATAGACCAGGGGCAGTTAGAGTAATACCCTGCCCATATGTTCCCCCTCCTCCCCTTCCTCTGCCACCTTCAGTATACCATCTAGATATTATGCAGGATGCGGCCACACAGACTATCCACACTATTCACTCTTTGAGTAGTCTTTTGGTTTTGCATGCTTCTGTAGTAGCTCATCCACATTCTAGTGATGTTGGTGATGGCTTGAGTGTTGCTGCGTCATCCTCGTCAGGTCCACATATTTGTGTACCACATACTTGCTCCACATGCTGCCAAATATGCTTGGGTCCTCTTGTACAACCTATCAAGCATCCCTTAGAAACTTTCGATTATGACTTCCATGATGTGGACATTATAGATTAGACGCAGGGGAGTGGAGCACACCATACAGAGTCCTCTCCTGCTAGAGAGGGGGACATTGGAATAGTGACACAAGTAAAATTTAAGTTGTGAATTCATAACTTGCATTTGTTTTTAAATGAATATTAATAAGAGATAGTATAATGTACTAATATTTATTTACATGGTCTATTTAACAGTTGATGTCCGAGGAGGAGCTGACACATGTGACCGATAGCACCCTGAGGGCCATTTCATTTGGCCTCGACACGCACACGGTATATATTTTTGCACTCACTCATTTATATTTATTTATTATATACTTTCTTGTCATTTGAATTGTCATTAATGAAATTATATAATAACTTATATGTTTATCTTATTTTCCTCTTGTAGGAAATACCTTGTGTGAGCGAGGTGCAGCCTTGTCCAGATTATGGAAGTGCAATGTTGGATAAGGGGAAGGTAATTGAACTCAAATTTGATTGAATTAAGAATTTTAAGATCTTATATTGATTATACATACATCGACATAGATTGGTAGTTTCATATGTACTTGTAATTTTTATGTGTAGGGAATTATGAGTTATATGTCCTTGTTGACAAGTGACACAACTCCCAAAGCAGTACGTATTAGAACACTTGAAGGAGTAGGTGTTGAAGCACCTCAAGGAGGAGGTGTGAAACACCTAAAGGAATAAAAGGTCGACCTAAAGAAGTATGTGTTCATTTTATTTTGTGTTTGGTATTTTATATGTTCCTAATACTAACAGTGTATGCTAACTTGGATCACTTTTATATTTTTTGTTCTGCCTATATAGATTGAAATTACAAAAAGATGGTTTGATGGGTTCTTTGAGGGCATATTCTAGGACTCCTAACCCTTTTGAAGAAGGCGGATATTTGGTGTAATCAAGATTACAATTTTAGAGTTCAATTATAATTTAATGTATATTGATTTTGATGTAAATTATTCAATTTTAAATTATATGAGTATAACTAATCTCAATTGTGGTTTGACTTTTTCTTGTGCAGCTACCTTCAGAGGCAACGAGTGCTTCAAAGAGGCTCCATTTTGATGATCCACTAGTAGTTTAGGATGAGATAGACATTTGGCATGTAAATATTGAATAGATACCGAGATGGCATATGCCACATATTGTAAAATTTTGTTTGAGTTTGCGTTGATGCCATTTTTGTATATGGACATACACTTGATTATTGAATAATTTGATATATAGAAGTTGACAATTGAAATTCAATTGCCTCCTCATGTCATATTAAACTCTTTGAAATTTTAATCAAGTGAGCAATGGTTAAATATCTTGATGTACAATAGCATAAAAGAATGGTTATATTATGTAGTTTATTCATATTTGCTGATTACATTGCATTGCACATCTTTCAAACTCAAAGCATTACTTCACATTGCATAAGTAACAACTAGATGTTGAGTAAGATGAAAAAATTTCAATTACAATATATTTTTACAAAGTCAACCCTAGCTTGATTATGCAATTACTTCATAGTACATAACTAATGTTAAAAAGTTATTCATATTATTGATTACATTGCATTGCACATCTTTCAAACTCAAAGCATTACTTCACATTGCATGAGTAACAACTAGATGCTAATAGATGAAAAGATTTCAATTACAGGCCTGCTGCCCCCTCATTCCACACACTATGCAACCATTTACTTGCGGTGTAGGGGCTGAACAATGGAGAAAACATGTAAAAATAATATATATATATGCAGCCTAGAAGCATGAATTAGTACCAATATTAATGCATCACCATTGATTACTGTGAGTAGAGATTTGAATCAGCATCATTCTTCAAGAAGCCCAAACTAGACAGGTACCAATCAATCCTTTCGTACCATGCACGAGGAGCCTGCTTAAGACCATACAAGGCCTTCTTCAGCTTACACACATGTGACTCCTTCCCATGAACCTCAAAACCATCAGGTTGCTCGACGTAAACTTCTTCCTCAATCACGCCATTGAGAAAAGTTGTCTTCATGTCCATTTGATGAATCTTCCATCCTCTTGATGTAGAAAGGGCAATGATAGTTCTGAAAGAAGTGTAACGAGCAACATGAGCAAATGTTTCTTCATAATCAACTCCCTCTTTTTGAGAAAACCACTGTCGATCAGCCAAGTGTTGGTGTCAGTGGGTACATTGCTTGACAATGCTGAGCAAAACAAATATTCATTCTTCTATGGAGAAACATCATCTACATCTGTAATGGAGGCTTGATGCTTAGGTCTATCTGAACAATGTTTGGAAAGTGACCAAACTTATCACACCTAAAGCATTGAATTTTTTCAATTCACAATGAAGGTCTGGACAATGAAGCTCTTTTATTTGGGTTGCAGATCAAACAAACTGAAAAAAGGAGACAAGGGGTCAAAGTTCTAATCTACTTCCTAAGAATTCAAGAGACGGTATTGACTTGGTGAAACGAAACCAAACTTTGTTTTGCCATGCAGGAATCCGCCAACTACGCAAAGCCATTGCAATCTTCAAAAAATGTGCTTATGGTTTTCATATCATGAATAAATACCTTCCAATCAAACAATATTTATCCAGACAAGAAGTTAAGAATCCACAGAGTAAGCTCAGGCTAACTTTAGGCAAATTTTATTCCAAGTGTAATCTAATTCTAATCTATCTCCAATCTATGGTGGAAAAGTTATGCAACCATGCACATTATTTGACAATAAAAGTGGTTCAAATCAAATCATGCATAAGAGCTTTTATTATCAGAAATAGTCTATCACAACAATTCTATACACTGTCTCCACCCTTTACAAATGAGGGGCGAGCTCAATTTCACTTTAAGGCTGCAGACTTCCTCTTTTCTCTTGCCATTTCAGACTTCACATGCTGAGCGGACTTCATTCATTCACTTTCCATGTTCATATTCTTCTAAGTGCGAACACTCATTATCCTCTTGAAGCGGATTTGGCAAGATTCCATCTTTTATGCCATGTCACTCTTTGGTAAGTGTGGACCTTGTCAAGTTTCATGGCCAAGACATGTGGCGGACTTCAATCATGTTTGACACATCCCTTTCTTAACATGGGCGGGCTTTGCTGAGTATTTGTGCCAAGAAACAAGGGCGGAATTTCCTTTACATATTGCTAGCGGACTTTGCTATATTGTATGCCACTTTTGTATGGCTGGGTGGGCTTAGTCTTAGCAAGTGCCATGTTTTACTCTTGAAGCGGACTCTACTCTCCTCTTTGCTAGAGGACTTCCTTCTCTCTTTTCCAAGCTTTTTCATGTGTTGGAACGGCTGGAAGAGATCGACGAAGCTGCTAACATCAACAGAATTGTGGTAGCTTGATATACAGAGTCTATTAATGCCAGGGTTCAATTTGTATGATATTGAGAGTGGTAGCTTAATATAGGTCCACAATACCTTTTTGTAATATCATATAACAGGGCTCATAGACCGACCTCCAGTCAAAATGTCTCTCAAATGCACAAAAAAGAATGAAATTACTTCAAACCAAGTTTGTGAAGAAGTTAACTCTGTTGCCCACTAGTTTCCCTTAAGAGTCCAATGTGCTAAAAGGCAGCAATATTTGAAGGGATATTTCTCGAGGAAGGCCAGTAGAATTATCTGAGACTCTTAATCAGGCGTATGGATCCATGTTGGGACCATATACAAAACCTCTCTTAGTTTTGCTATACCGGAGAGCAATTTCGTGGTGATGACTTTTGATGGAGGAAAAGTTGCCGGATGCAAGTAGTGTAAAGTTGCAAAGTGGTGCAACTTTCCGACTCCACTAACTCGATAAATTAAGCAAGGCTATTCCAACTGCGTCAGGTATGGAGTGCGTTGCAGCTAAAGATAGTCCTCTTTGCACCCCAAATATCTTAGAATCACTCTGAGGCTACATTGGACCCGTGATTTCCATAAGAGTCCAAAGTGCTAAAAGGCAACAATATTTGAAGGGCTTATTTCTGGAGGCCAGGTGGGGTGTCTGAGACACTTCATGAGTATGGGATCATGTTGGGACCATCTCGAAAACCTCTCTTGGTTTTCCTATCTGGGCGTTTCCCTGGGTGACAACTTTTCAATGGAGGAAAAGTTGCGGTCTAGCGGTGTAAAGAGTTGCAAAGTGGTGTAACTTTCATTAACTCTACGTCGACCAAGCGGACTATTCCAGCACATCGCGTATGGGTACATTCGTTAGGGATGGTCCTCTTTTTGCACCCAAATATGTCCGAATCACTTGAGGCTTCATTGGGCCGATTTCCTTAAAGTCCAAAAGTGCTAAAAGGCGAAATATTTGAAGGGATATTTCTCGAGGAGACAGTGGGGCATATAGACACTCGTCGGAGACTCTGGCGGGATCATGTTGGGACCATCTACGAAAACCTCTCTCGATTTTGCTATCTGGGAGGCATTTTCACTTTGTGGTGATGACTTTGCGAGATTTCCATATTTTGATGTGTTTCAATAAAAAAATTGAACAACATTATTTGGATTGATTCTAAGAAATGTTTAGGATGTGGTGTACGGTCTTGATTTCCAATTCTTAACTTTAAAACATCCTTTGCATTGGGTGATACTCTAGAGTTATCATGCCAAAATTGTTGAATTACTTGTTTTACATTATTAGTTAGCTTTTTATCAACATGTGGAAGACTCCCGACAAAATCCCATGTATCACTTTGAAGAGGATCATCTATTCTCTTCTTGCAAGTGCTCTATCCAAATTTTTATGATTTATGTCAAAATCAATACAAGTTTATCTCATAAAGCGAGCCTTTTTCAATTGATGGCATACTAGGGCAGTTGTAATGACTCTCCGAGCAGCTCTCTTATCTTTTTTTCTTGTTAGTTTTTCCCAAATAGACTTGAGAGCATTAAAAGATTGTTGACACAATATTATTTTTCAATCTTCTTGTGCACACAAATCTTCAATTTGGTAAGCAAAGGTCTCACCTTTTGCATCTTTATCAATTGTACAAAAATTTGGCATTGCTCGGTCAATGTCTTATCGCTAAAATATTGTATGAAAAGTCTTCTAGCCCACAACCTAATGGTTCGTGTTGACCTTTCCTTCAAAATTGTTTATAATGTTCTCATCAATTTCAATTAACCATTTAGGGGTTTTTGAAGGTCTTGAGTTTGGAATATGTCTTTCTTCCACAAAGGTTCTTCATTTCTCATATAATTTGGTGAAACATAATTTACACTTAGTTCAATATTATGTTCAACATCTTCATTTCCAACATTTTCACCTTCAATTTGAATAATTTCATTCCCAATTTCAGCACCATATTCAACATCTTCGAATCCAATATTTTTACCTTGAACATTTTCATTATCAATTTCTAATTCTTGAATTCCAATATATATTAACATCTTCAATTCAACATTTTCAGCTTGAATATTTTGAGTATCAATTTTAACATTTTCATTCCCAATTTCAATATCATGTTCAACATTTTCACCTTCTACATATTCAATTTCCTCTTCACTAGAAAGACCAAAGGACTCAGATTCACCAATATTTAACATACCTTGTCTTCTCTTCCTATGACCTTCTTTATCTTTTTGTCTATATGCTTCAATTTGTTCTTTTCTAAGGTTTCTCTTACGTTTATGCTTCCGACGATTGCTACTCCCCATTATACCTCATAAAAATGCTAAAAAATCATAGTGTATGACAAATTTGAGTGGAAGATACTCCAAAAAGTTGATCTTTGTCCCTTCCTCTCTGAAACCGCGCGTTTGTCACCTGCAAAGCCTACAAAAAGAATGTAGGGTCTGTTGGAATGCAAAAAAGGGGCCATATGGGGTTTTCCTATGGCCCACAAATCGGATATCCGAAAAAAATCTGATATCTGATATGTAGAACTTTGAAAATAAAGCAATTTTTTAATGCTCCCCAACGACACACTTTTAGTGTTTCAAATTAGATATCTAATTTTTTCATGCATAAATTTACAATAATTAGGTGGAGGTTGGGCAAGAGAGAGAGAGAGTGAGTGAGAGGGAGAGAGAGACTTGAGAGGGGGAGAGGGGATAGGAGGGAGAGACTTGAGAGAGAGAGGGGGAAGTGAGAGGGGAGGAGGGGAAAAAGGGGAGGAGGGAGAGATAATTAGGAGGGGAAGGAGAGGGAAGAATGAGAGAGAGAGAGAGAGAGTTCATTAGGAGGGGGGGAGGGAGAGATAGAGATAGTTCATTAGGAGGGGGGAGGGAGAGAGAGAGAGACATATAGGAGTGAGTGAGAGGGAGAGAGAGACTTGAGAGAGAGATAGATGGGGGGAAGTGAGAGGGGAGGAGGGGAAGAAAGGGAGAGTGAGGGAGAGATAATTAGTATGGGGAGGGAGAGGGAGAGAGGGGAAGAAGTGGAGTGGTGCAGGAGCACTTCCAAAATACAAGCACATTTTGAAGTATTGTTTTAAAATCAATTTGTTTTTGTTGTGCAAGGTCTCATATACCATTTGGATTGTGGTTGTGGACCTTTTTGGTGCTTAGGTGAAAATTTGAATAAGCTAGGAATCATTTTTTGGTTGTTTCCTAAGTTTTGGGTAGAAATTGAAAAACACACTGTGTTTTCAAACAGTGTGATTTTTGCTATTCTTAGGCTCGGTAAAATTGACCTAACTGATTCCTTGAATGGAAAAATGTGAACTCACGACTTTTGAAGGTGGAAAAAGGTTTTTTTGAGTTGGCATTTTTAGGAGAATGTGAATAGAACAGTGATTTTGATGAATAAAATACAATTTTATGTTTCTTGCATCTAAAACAATAGAGAAATGAATTAAATAAAGAATTTTGTTGGTTTACTGGCATGTAAAGAATCCTCTTTGCAGTTGTTTTTTGTCATTTTAGATAGTATTCCCATCATTTTCTTCTTTTTAGTAAATTCTGTGTCTTTCTTTTAATTTAGTTTGGACTGGTAAAAATCAGAAAAATGGGGTTTTAGCTAGGTTCCTGCCCGTACCTAGAAGTATGGAAGCAATGGAACTTAAGCTAGACTCCACCTTTGTATATAGTGTATATATGGGAGTCTATGTGAGTTGTGAATGCAGCATTATAATCTTTTCCTAGGCGAGTTTTGTGTTGCTCGGTTGGGAAAAGATAGCTGGAACAAACCCCAATGTGGCAGGGGTGACAAAGAAATACAGTGCAGGGTGTGTAATGTTTGCAAGATACCACAAGAAGGTGAGAGGGGAGAGTTGGAACCTTTTTCAGACCCAATGGAGGTAGGGAAAAGCAAAATAGACCAAGAAAAGGTCTAAAGAAACCCTAGTTTCTTACCAAAATTGGATTGTACCTTTGTATGGACTGGAAAGGTCCCAAACCTCAAAAATCTGTCAAAGCTTGGAATTTGGGGCAGGGTGTTAGAAGAGTGTTTGGTACAATCTTGTCAAGGGAAGGAGATATAACCTGTTCATTTGTGCAAGGAGGCCTAAAAGGGGCTCAACCCTTGTAGCCCGATCCAAACCCTAGTCCAAGGCTTTTAGTACAGCGATAGAGAAATAGTGAAGGGAGACTGAACAAGAACCTTCCCAAGACTGTTTTGAGGCCATGGAGACATACCACACCCCTGCAAACAAGTTGGGGAGCAAAAGGAGATTAGTTAGTCTTAAGAAGGATTAAAGGCTAATAAGCATAAGAGTGAAAAAGCACCAAGAACTAATTGGTAGCAGCAAATTAGTGTTGATAGCAGGGTTGGAAATGAACCAGGGGTACCTAAGCTAGTAGGGGACCTATAGGTGGGATGGTGGAGAGAAACACCAAGGGTTATCAATTGAAGACCCAGAGCATTGAGATTGTGACTATCTCAATCTAACCTTGTTTCTATCAGATTGGTATCAGAGCACAGCTAAAGATTTGGGAAAGCAGCTTATATGTCAGAGGAAGTTGAGTCAAGTGAAACACCCAACATGGTGACAAATGCACAGTTAGCCAAGAGGGTTGAAGAACAAGAAGAGGACATCAATTCCCTGAAAGAAAGAATAGAGCAATTGGAGAAGGCATTGAACAATGCAAGATTGGAAGGAACAGTACCAAAAGAAGAAGAGGTTGCAGAGGAGGACAAAGTCCCTGAACCTAACCCTGTACTGGAGGAGGAGCCTTTCTTGAAGGCATTAAAAGCACTGAGTGGAAAAGGACTTGAGGGCATACCACTGTTCAGTGGAAAGATGGATCCTGATTTGGTCATGGACTGGATAGATGGAATGGAGAATCACTTTGAGTGTGATGGAGTCACTGAAGCACAAAAAGTGAAGGTGGAAAAATCAAGGTTGAGAGGATCAACTTTGACTTGGTGGAAATTTGTCCAGACTGAAAGAGAGAAAGAAGGTAAGCAACCCATATCAACCTGGAAAGGAATGGTTGCTAAAGTGAAAGAAGCATATATGCCGAATGACTATGAGATCCAACTCCACAAGAAGAGGCAGAGCTTAAGACAAAAAGACCAAGATGTCAACACCTATACTGAAGAGTTCCAGAAAATTTGTTTGAGATCAAATGTGGCAGAAGATGAAAGCCTAAAAGTGGCTAGGTACCTAAATGGATTGAAGTGGAATATACAGGAAGAGATGGCTTTACTCAGCCCCAAGACAGTCCACCAATGTTATCAACTGGCTATAAAGATTGAAGAAAGGAATAAAAGGAAGCATGATCAGTCCTCTAAAGGCAGAGGTAAAGGCAAAGATCAAAGAGGACAGTGTGGAGGTTACCAAGGAAGAGGTAATGATCAAAGAACCCAAGGAGAATAAAAACTCACTGAGCATGGGGGTGAAACACCATCAAGAGGAGGATTTAATAGAGGAAGAGGACCCCAAGGAAGTTCAAACAGAGGAAGAGGAGCAGGCAGAAGTAACTCCTACTTTGCCACCATGAAGTGCTATCATTGTAATCAGCTAGGTCATCCAACTTATAGGTGCCTAGAGAAAGCTTCATCTAGCAATGAGAAAAGAGTAGATTATGCACAAGAGGACACCATGAGTGTCAAATCACCGGAGATCAGTCATATAGAATCAGAAGTAGGTGAAAATTTGATGTTTAATAGAGTGCTGATCATACAACCGATCAAGGAAGAACCCAAGCAAAGGAGAGCTTTGTTTAGAGCAAGGTGCAAGATATTGGGAAAGGTATGTAAGGTCATTGTAGATTCTAGTTCTACGGACAATATAATTTCTGAGGAGGCAGTAACTAAGTTAAAATTATAGAAGGTACCTCATACCAATCCTTACAAAGTCACATGGTTGAACAAAGGGCAGAGTGTTCTAGTGAATGAGCAGGTTACAATGGAATTCTCAATTGGAGGCTACAAAGACAAGCTAATTTGTGATGTACTACCCATGGATGCATGCCATATTTTGCTTGGCAGGCCATGGCAATATGATAGAGGTGCTATATATCATGGAAAAGAGAACACGATTGAATTCAAGAAGGATGGAAGAACCTTCAAGCTGCAGTCATTGACAGAGGAAGATGAGGGAAAGTCAAAGGTCCCTAACATTATGTTGAGTAGTGGAAAGGAATTCATCAAGGATCTACACCAAGGGAATGAAGGTTATGTGGTCTTAATGCAGTCCAAAGAGGAAGAGAAGGTTGAGAAAATAGTCATACATGAAACAGTTCAAAGGTTGCTAGAAAAGTACAAGAGCATAGTGAGTGATGGAACACCTGCAACTCTACCACCCAAGAGAGCAATAAGTCATCAAATTGACTTCATACTTGGAGCCTCATTGCCTAACAAAGCAGCATATAATCTTACACCTGAGCAGAACCAAGAGGTGGCAAGACAAGTGGAAGAACTGTTGAATCAAGGTCTAATTCAAAAGAGCATCAGCCCTTGTGCAGTCCCAGTTGTTTTAGCAACAAAGAAAGGAGGTAAATGGAGACTTTGTACTAATTCTAGAGAAATTAATAGGATCACCATTAGGTATAGATTTCCAATACCTAGAATTGAAGATTTAATGGATTTCCTTGGAGGTGCAAAATTCTACACCAAGTTAGATCTTAAGAGCGGGTATCATCAAATCAGAATTAAGGAGGGTGATGAGTGGAAGATAGCTTTTAAGACAAATGATGGTTTGTATGAATGGAAAGTGATGCCATTTGGCCTCTCAAATGCCCCTAGCACATTCATGAGACTAATGAATGAGGTGCTTAAGGATTTCACAGGGATTTTTGTGGTAGTCTACTTGGATGACATACTAATTTTCAGTAAGACAGCAGAAGAAAATTTAAAGCATGTGGAGATGGTACTCAAAAGGCTGCAAGAAGAACAATTGGCAATCAATCTTGAAAAGTGTGAGTTCTTCAAACAAGAACTTGTGTATCTAGGCTTTGTGGTATCCCAAGGAACGCTGAAGATGGATCCAAGTAAGGTGGAAGCCATCCTAAACTGGCCTACACCAACCACAACAATAGAGGTAAGAAGTTTTCATGGTTTGGCTCAGTTTTATAGGAAGTTCATAAGGAATTTTAGTGGCATCTGTGCACCAGTGCTAGATACAATCAAGGGTGGTTAGAAAACAAAATTTAAGTGGACACTAGAGGCTGATAGAGGGTTTGAAAAGTTGAAACAAGAAGTGGCAACTCAGCCTATTTTATTATTGCCTAGTTTTGATAAATTGTTCACAGTTGAGTGTGATGCAAGTGGAGTAGTAGTAGGAGGAGCCCTTAGTCAAGAGGGTAGGCCTGTAGCCTTCTTCAGTGAAAAACTCAATGAAGCCAAACAAAAATACTCCACCTATGATCTGGAACTTTATGCTTTAGTGTAGTCCCTTAGGAAATTGAGGTATTATTTATTGCCCAAAGAGTTTATGGTTTTCACAGATAACCAGGCACTCAGTTACATCAACACCCAGGAGAAGTTAAGCAATAGACACTTGAAATGGATGGAGTACATCCAAGCCTTTACATTTACCATTAAACACAAAAAGGGGCAGCAAATCAAAGTAGCAGATGCATTAAGCAGGAGAATGCTAACAGTCCAAGAGATACAGTTGAAAAGCATTGGATTGGAGAGTTTTAAAGATCTCTATGGTGAGGATGAAGATTTCTCATAAGCCTACAAGGTATGTTCAGATTTTGCAAACCATTTTCATAGTCAATATGCTGAGTATACTCTACAAAATGGATTGTTATTCAAGGGAAATTTGTTATGTGTCCCAAGAGGATCAATGAGGGAAAATCTAATCCAAGAGAAACACAATGGCAGTCTTAGTGGGCATTTTGGAATAAATAAAACTTTAGAGCTGGTACAAAGGTTTTATTATTGGCCTAAGTTGGCAAGAGATGTTAGGAAGTATGTAGAACTGTGTGTTGTTTGCATGAAAGCCAAAGGGGGAGCTAGCAATGCTGGGTTGTATCAGCCCCTTCCTATTCCTAATAGACCATGGGAGTGTGTGAGCATGGATTTTGTGGTAGGTCGATTCCAAAGACCAAAACTGGTTTTGACAGTATTTATGTAGTTGTGGAAAGATTTAGCAAGATGAGTCACTTTATTCCTTGCAAGACTACACATGATGCAAGTTATATTGCCCATCTCTTTTTCAGGGAAGTTGTAAGAATCCATGGATTGCCATTGAGCATTGTATCAGACAGGGATGTGAAATTCATGAGCCATTTTTGGAAAACACTATGGAGCAGATTGGGAACAAATTTGTCATTTGGATCAGCATACCATCCTTAGACCGATGGTCAAACAGAGGTGGTTAACAGAGTGTTAGGTAACCTATTGAGGTGCTTGACAAAGGAATATGGACAGACCTGGGATGTGGTGATTTCTCAAGCTGAATATGCATACAATGATAGTGTGAACAGAACTATAGGAAAAAGTCCATTTGAAGTGGTGTATGGGATGCACCCAAGAGGATTTTGTGAACTTAGAGACCTTGGAACAATGGAGAATAGGAGTGGACATGTAGAAGACTTCACTCAGACCATGAAGGAGATTCATGAGCAGGTTAAGAAGACAATTACAGTAGCAACACAAAAGTTGAAAGATAAAGTTGATGAGTCAAGGAGAGATGTGCAGTTTCAAGTGGGTGATTATGTGATGGTTCACCTCAAAAAATCTAGATTGCAGAAGGGGATTTCCACCAAGTTGAAAATGAAGGGAGTAGGACCATGCAAGGTTTTGGCCAAATATGGCAAGAATGCCTACAAGGTGGAGTTACCATCAAATTTGGGCATCTCTCCGATGTTCAACGTTGTTGCTTTGCTCAAATATAAGGGCACAATCAGTGATGAGATTCAGAATAGTCATGAGGTCTTCAAGGAAATCAGTAATGTACCCCTACCAAATCACAAGCAGCTTAAGGCAGAGTAGATCTTAGAGTCCAGGGTGAAAAAGTCTACAAGGCACAAAACCTACATGGAACACCTTGTCAAGTGGAAAGGCAAACCTGAATCTGAGGCTACCTGGGCTGAAGAGGTAGATTTGAAGAAGCAAAGAATTGATTTATCACTAATATCTCCTCAAGTTCCTTGATCTTTGTGCTGAGAGGGGGAGAATGGTGCAGGTGCACTTCCAAAATACAAGCACATTTTGAAGTATTATTTTAAAATCAATTTTTTTTTGTTGTGAAAGGTCTCATATACCATTTGGATTGTGTTTGTGGACCTTTTTGGTGCTTAGGTGAAAATTTGAATAAGCTAGGAATCATTTTTTGGTTGTTTCCTAAGTTTTGGGTAGAAATTGAAAAACACACTGTGTTTTCAAACAGAGTGATTTTTGCTATTCTTAGGCTCGGTAAAATTAACCTAACTAATTCCTTGCGTGGAAAAATGTGAACTCATGACTTTTGAAGGCGGAAAAAGGTTTTTTTGAGTTGGTAGTTTTAGGAGAATGTGAATAGAACAGTGATTTTGATGAATAAAATATAGTTTTATGTTTCTTGCGTCTAAAACAGCAGAGAAATGAATTAAACAAAGCATTTTGTTGGTTTACTGGCATATAAAGAATCCTCTTTGCAGTTGTGTTTTGTCATTTTAGATAGTGTTCCCATCGTTTTCTTATTTTTAGTCAATTTTGTGTCTTTCTTTTAATTTAGTTTGGACTGGTAAAAATCAGAAAAATGGGGTTTTAGCTTGGTTCCTACTCATACCTGGAAGTATGGAAGCAGTGGAACTTAAGCTAGACTCCACCTTTGTATATAGTGTATATATGGGAGTCTATGTGAGTTGTGAAGGCAGCATTATAATCTTTTCCTAGGCGAGTTTTATGTTGCTCAGTTGGGAAAAGATAGCTGGAACAAACCCCAACATGGCAGGGGTGACAAAGAAATACAGTGCAGGGTGTTTAATGTTTGCAGGAGACCACAAGAAGGTGAGAGGGGAGAGTTGGAACCTTTGTCAGACCCAATGGAGGAAGGGAAAAGAAAAACAGACGAAGAAAAGGTCTAAAGAAATCCTAGTTTCTTACCAAAACTGGATTGTACCTTTGTACAGACTGGAAAGGTCCCAAACCTCAAAAATCTGTCAGAGCTTGGAATTTGGGGCAGGGTGTCAAAAGAGTGTTTGGTACAATCTTGTCAAGGGAAGGAGATATAACCTGTTCATTTGTGCAAGGAGGCCTAAAAGGGGCTCAATCCTTGTAGCCCGGTCTAAACCCTAGTCCAAGGCTTTTAGGACAGCAATAGAGAAATAGTGAAGGGAGACTGAACAAGAACCTTCCCAAGACTGTTTTGAGGCCATGGAGACATACCACACCCCTGCAAACAAGTTGGGGAGCAAAAGGAGATTAGTTAGTCTTAAGAAGGATTAAAGGCTAAGAAGCATAAGAGTGAAAAAGCGCCAAGAACTGATTGGTAGCAGCAAATTAGTGTTGATAGCAGGGTTGGCAATGAACCAGGGGTACCTAAGCTAGCAGGGGACCTATAGGTGGGGTGGTGGAGAGAAACACCAAGGGTTATCAACTGAAGACCCGGAGCATTGAGATTGTGACTATCTCAATCCAACCTTGTTACATCACACATCCTGTAAATGTTCTGCTGGCGTTCTTGAGCTGTCTCCGGTAAACTTTGGTATAGCTTTCATGGCTGAAACCAGGATAGCGCCCTAGACAGTGGGCACTACCGAGGCTACCAGGGGACTTTTAGTGTCCCATGCTACATAGTTTCTATTGGTGGCCAACAACATTGTGAGAGGAAAGGGCAACAGGGATGGGACAATTACTAGCTAATTTGTGACTTGGACTATTTTTAGTGGAGGTACTAGTAAACTAAGGTCGCTTGCGGTTTTAAGATCTAGTTACAGGCCGATGGCTCATACACCCCTCTAAGATGCAATTTCATTAAGCTCGGTCCCACCGGGCGTGCCAGAAAAAGAACAAACTATTGATGCCAAAATTTGACGAGGTAACAGAGTCTTATGGGAAACTCAGTTTAAGGGGGACCTTTTGCGCTAAACTGAGTAACCTCCAGATTTCTAGAGAACCCAACTTCTTCTATAATGGGGTTTGGAAAAAGAAAAGGAAGCAAATATATAATAAAGTAAAGTCTAACCTAAGGTGATGCACCAAGATTTAATGATGGACACGATAAATCATAGATTTAAGAGCCTGAATGGTGTTGTGTTCCAAAACATTAGAGACTTAAGATTATAGCATAGACAATTCATTTATTGACATAAAATAACGTTGCATACATTCTCACTGCCAAGAAGATTCATTAGACATGATCTAGGTAAGCAAACTTGCATGAAACATATATAGAAGTTCTTCAAATGAAGTGTCAAGACAATATAAAGCACAATTCACAGTTTAATCAAATAGCATGAAAAACAGAAAGGCCAAACAATTGGAACAGTCTGAGAGTTTTGCAATTAAATAAAACAGTAATAAAGGCCTGACATCTTTTACTAAAACTAGTGTTATAGTTCCAAAATTTTGGACCATTTCTCATCAATAGAGAAAGTATATATAGCAGAAAGACCTCCCACTGCCTTAAAGAATAGTAACAGAAAAATCTCATAATCTTCTGCAATGATGCCTAAATCAGAATATTCCCAAGGCTGTTACAACAGGATCGAGTCGGAACACAACATTCAGTCATCCCGGGCACAGGTGCATCCTCTGCAATGATGGTGGTGATCCTGGTTAGACAAGTGTCATCCATTGGTGTGAATGATTATGATAAGCAGTAACCAATAGCATTATTTGGTTCATCCGGTTCATCGCCCACATAATAGGGTGGCACTTAGGCGCGTGTTAGCGACCTTCGCTACCTGCATAAACCTTTCTCCCATTGCTGCCGAGGATTTGTGAAAATGCAACACGTGTCAAATGGGTTGAGAACCTTATCACAGCAGAGGGAATGCTCCAT